>PVHY01028274.1:0-15380 GCA_004024945.1 Uropsilus gracilis | reverse complement strand
AAACCCACTTATTTAAATGTGAGATGAAAAAAAATTCATGTTGACATGACAATTCTAAGGCCAACAAAATTTGTGGACTCAAGGCTGATGACTCTTAATTCATTTGGATGATTTCATGATTTAAAACAGAGATCTAAAGCAAATTCTTCCTCTTTCAAGCACTTACAGATTTAAGCTAGGAAAATAGCTTAAATGTCATTTCCTTTGTTGAAAATACTCCCTTCTTTTCTCTAACTTGGCTCTACTAGTCACTTGTTCTCTAAGGATAAAGTGATTTTCCTTGCAACACCAGGCCCTCATGTAAAGAGGCTTGACCTTAGCTCTCTATTGGTGGTGGATTCTCAATATCCTTTCCTAACCCTGCCAATGCAACACTTCCTTGAATAACTTTTGTACCAAGTACACTAAAAAAAGGCTCCATTTCTGTGCTACAGAGAATTCAAGAATTTGCACCCAAAAATTTCATTTTCTTTCCTGGCATGATTCTAAATCACCCCTCTGGCTGCTTTTGATACATTTAATTCTAAATCACAAAGTTTCTGGTGGATCTCAAGATTTTGTTGGCAATATCCAAGAGGAATCAGGGCAGAAAAACCCCACCAGGAAGGGAGGAAATGTAATTTTTCCTTGTTCTCTATCTTCTTGCAGCCTGCAGAAAAGCAATATAATTTTCGTTCCCCACAGCTCTCTCCCTGCTTACCTCCCCACCTCCATCTTGATGAAGAAATAGAATGCAGATTTTACTGAGCATAATTTGTCTATCTGAGATTTCACTAAGTAATTCTTTATAGAGTTTTATAAAAGAACCTTGCCCTGAGTTTCTCCTGGTTTTGCTGAACATATCTTTCCTTCACAAATGCCTTGGCTGGCCTTCATTTCTGGCCAGAAACTTCTGCTTTTACAGGCAGATTTCTAGCTGCTCCACTTTTTATTACTTAAAGGATGCTTTGGAGCATTTTAGCTTGCTGGGTGCTGGGACTTTCTGCTGTCTCATGCTTTCAGTCCTGTTCTCTGTGTTCCAGGCATTAGTCCCAGCAGTAAAAGTGATGAAACAACTATTTTCAGTGAAAGGGGCTGGTTGTGCTAGACTTATATTTTTCATCCTAGTGCTACTTGTCATTTCATAATCTTTAATTTTTATAAAGTCTAATGATATTTGTTATATTTTCATGGGAAGGCATATAAAACAAAGTAATTTGGAAAAAGCCTCTTTACTCTCACCCTGTATCTGTGCTCTGATTATAAACCAGTTTCCGTAGTCTCTCCTTTCCTGTTTTAGTCAGGAAGTCTGCTGCACCTTTCAGCTATGATCCTATTAGTACTTTACATGTGTATGAATGATTTCATTGCAAATATGTATTCTGGAATGACCAAAGCTACCTTTTCAGATTCAGAAAATTTAAATTGAGTTTTTTGATTGTCTTTCAAAACTTCCAATTTTGATTTTTTTAAATAAAAAAATCAGATGAAATGAAGAAAATTTCAAGTATCATGGTTTAAATATATAAAGCACACATGCTGTTTTCTATGAGAAAACTGGTTGAATAGTTCTTACTAGTGATATATTTCATTTTCATAAAATGTTTAGGATTAATTTACATGTAAATTAATCATGTACAAAATTATATTTGATATTTGATCATGAGATATTTCAGAGGTTTTAATTACTAAATTGAACATAACAAAAACTTTAAAACCATAAAGTGACTTTTTTCTTAGGAATTTGCATAGTTTTTCTCTTAAATGTCACCAAGAAGGAAATTCAGGCAGGTTATAGTTTCCTTCTTTGCAGGTCAGGGAATCAGGACACAACAAGGGACTTCCACAGCTATTTTAATAATATCAAACATGAAAGATCATAGAAAAGTATGGTAGCATCCACATTTGTTTCTGTAGAATTGAATTTCCCAAACTCAATATAAAATTTATATTGTTTTATATGTAAAAAAGTATATATAATTTTATATTGAGTTTTGCTTCACATAAAACTCAAAAAGAATCATTTCTCTTAAAGTAGATCATCGTTTTAATAATTTCTCCCTCTCAGTGACACATTCAGTGTTTATATAAATATTGAATGTGACAAATGACGTTCATGTCACTTTACAAGTTAGATTAAAATAATGATGGTCAAGAGTACTTAAAGGATAATAAGGCATTTATAATGATTAATAAGTAGTTATGACCTCATTAAAGAAGCAGATGATAGACAAGGAAATAAGAAAGATTAAGCAGCAGAGGTAGAAATTGACTCCAGGGTAGGCTAACTCTAGACAATGTTCATTTCAAGCTTTCAAAATTCATTAATCACAAGGAAGTCTGTCTCTTTAGGAATTCATCTTTTTATACTTAGAGTAAGTTTCTAATGAGAATTATTTGAGGGTAAGAATTATTTGAGGGCAAATGTGCTATACCTCACACACATATTTGAATTATTCAAATGCTAAAACAATACACTTAACACTTGGAATAATGATACTACTGAGACCATTTAACCCATTTATCTACTGCTAACTGTTCATTCCCAGAAATTCTAGTTTGTTCTTTTAAATTTTTTGTAATTATTTTGATAGTGATTTACTATAACTTATTTTTCAATGACTTTTAGATTTTGTAAATTTTTTATAGTCACTTTTAGATTGTTTTTCTATATATCAAATATTGAGATTTTAAAAATCTGTTTATTACATCTCTGAATCTTTCCTAGGCACTTTTTTGGTGAATTTTATTTTGAGTATCCCTTTATTGAGGTTGATTTTGTCTGTGGCTATCCTTTGCCACGTGAGGTAGTAATAGAGTTCAGAAATTCACACAAATGAAAATAACAGGGTCACCATTTTTATTCTCACAAAAGATAGCCAATAAAAGCTGCTTTAGAGAAATATGGGAAAGTCTAAGGAAATTCATAAAAGGTAGTAGTTAATTGTGATTGCAGAGTTTGAGAAAGTCTTAATTGAATAATTATCTCAGTCTGTTCTGGTTACTGTAACAAAATGCCGCTATGGGTAGTTTGTAAACAGAAGAAACTTGTTGCTCACAGATTTGGAGACTTAAAGTTAAACATCAGGATACCAACTCTGCCATTTAAAAAATTAGTTGAGTTTTTCAGTTGAGGTAACATTGGCTTATATTGATGTTGGTTTTTTGGAAATAGAGTAATAGGAATCCCCCTCTCAGATATCTTCACTATAGTATACCTGCTGCCAGACTCCCATAGCATGTGGCAATAATACAACACTACTTTTTTGTTCTCACCGTTCCCCTCCCCCCTCTAGATGCTTCAGTTCTATGGTAGCTTGACATTTTATCTTTAGATGGTAAAAGGGCTAAGGACTCCGTGTGTGAGGGTTTCTTTAAAAATACCATTAGTCCTATTCTTGAGGGCTCATTCTCATGACTCCCAGCACCTATCAGGAATCACGGCTCCTAAAATCATCACACTGGTGTTAGGAATTTTAACATATGAATGTTGGGGACACACAAAATTCACACCAGAGTAATAATTAACAATTGAACTGGGGTTTGGAGGATGAATAATATTTTGACATGAAGCGAAGGAGGGATTGAGTTTGGTGAAGGAAACCCCCAGTGAGGAGTAAGCAGCCATAGAATGTGTGCAATTTTGCAAAGTGGAGTATAGTCTTATTGTGTCTTACTAGATGTCATATGAGGCAGTGGCTGAAAACAATTTGACACTTCCATACAAGACTTCTCAGAGAGCTTTGTGGGTCCTACATGCTAGATGTTTGCTGAATAAACATACATGGGAGAGAATGTCACCAAAGCAAGAAGGCAGATACTGAGAATAAAGGCTAATAACTCAATTCTGTCTCAGTTTTTTTTTTAATTTATTTTGTTCTTTAGATTACGACCTCTGTGTGTGTGTGTGTGTGTGTGTGTGTGTGTTTTTGGGGGGGCTATCTCAGTTCTATTACTAAGAGTAGAATGATACAACTTTCAAAATCCCTTTTCACTCTAATATTCTCTGGTAATTTAGATAACCTAGTGCCATCCTAATTAGCTCCAGGAAGGAAAATGTGAATAATCCTTGGCATGGGGTAAAGGAATTTAGTTGTCTATCTGCCATACCAAAAGAGAGTCAAAAGCAGTCTTGACAATACTTTCAATGTGCTATTGGACAGAACAAAGAGGATTGGAGGTTGACCAGTTATATATAGCATATTCTTAGAACCGACTCAACACTGCTGCTCTCCTGGGCTTAAAAAAAAGAGCCATTGCCTACAAGTTCCCTTTTGAAATTCCAATTTTCAAAAGCTTTCTCTGTGTGTAGCTTTCAGTTTCTAAAAATAAACACTTCTCTTTGGAGGAAATATTTAGTAATAACCACAGAAGTTTGAAAGGGAAACTCATTGTCCAACAAAAGGAAGAAGCAAAAATTTAGCTTTCTTCTATTTTCAAAAATGTATTTTACTTGTTGAGTTTTTTTTTTCAACCCTAGATAGGAAAGAACAGAAATCTGGGGGTCAAGAATAGTTCCATTTTTTTTTTTAAATAAATGACTGACCTATCGTGGCTGCACCACCTAAGAATAATTTATTTAAAAATAATAAAAGAAAAAGCAATTATGATTTATTTTTATGATATCTATGATATCCATAATACATCATGCACCAATTCATACTTTCACTTAGTAATATACTTTTATTTATTACATATGTGTTGAAAATCTAACATGCATTAGACATTGACCCACACACTAAATTGTCTTAACTATCAATTGCATGATGATCCCTCCATGTGTTAAATTCACTTCTGCTTAAAGATGGGGAATGATTTTTGTTTCCTGTCCTAGATGATGCCTAACCCTCCACCCTGCAAAATTATTCAGGGATAATATTAGACAAGTGCAAGAATTCTAATATTGCACTGAACATTTGGGACTGTTTTTATTATAATTGATCTTACAAATTCAGTTTTTCCTCCATTGCTAAATATTGCAATAAAAATTAGAATATGCACATATGAGGTGGTCATTAGAATTGTAGGGTTAAGAGCACAGTCTCCAAGTCAGACCACCTGATGTTCTCCAAGGAAATTTGAACTTTCGGAGAACTGGGGCTTGACTTCACTAAGGATTCTATAGGCTCTGGAATGGTGGCTGGTACAAAACAGACCCTAAATTTCCTCTCAATAACTTAGCTGCAATTCCTGCATTAACACTTGGTAGCTAAACTACATGGCCTCTTTGGAGAAGATAGAGTGCATGTGTGATGGCAATGTTAACTAGGGGAGGACCTGTGAATCCACACAGGCCCAACACAGGTAACAGGGTTGCTAGAGGTTTTGGTATGCATTGTGTGTATAATGCACATTATGTCCAAGTCTGGCCCTCTCGCTAGTGGAGTGTGGGAGACTAGGGAATTTAGAGATGAATGGGAGATGGAGGGTCTCTTAGTGGTGCAAGCAGGTGGAGCTAAGGAATCTGGGAGTGTGAATATTTATTTTATATTCATGTTGGATATGAACAGTAGTCAGATATGTGACTTATCTGTCAGCAGAGGACAAAAAAAAAACAATGTTTCATTTCTTGGAAAAAGGAGTGTTTATATAGCCACTACTGGTCCCCTGATTGTCACTGTTATTATTCCACAAATATTATTCCAAAGTGACAAAATATTTTTTTATCAACCAAAATTGCTTCCCGGCATGGCAGAATTAGGGTTTGGAGAAAGTAAATGGATTCCATACCAGCCATGTGACTCGGGCATGCTCAGACTTGTTTAATTTAAGCTTTAGTTCCTTTGGGTGCCGTGTGGGGAATGGTCACCAAGTACTTGTGAAGGTAACAATTGAAGTTTGCCTAACTCAGGATCTCCCCTGTCTTCACCAGTTTAGAAAATGAACCAGTAATTTGTGCTGTCCTTCTCTTTCTCTCTGAAATATCTTCCCTTTCTCTCTGAAATGTCTAATAACTTCCTGAACCTCATCTTACTGCTTTATGTGGTATATCATTTATGTGACATTCTTGTGTGACATTCATAGCAGTAAATACATATTAACAGTATTTAGTTGAAATACTATTCTATTGATCAATTGAAAATTTTTACTGATAAAATAGCTTTTTTACTCAAAGCAAATTAGCTAATAAAACAAAAGGAAAATAACTCTTTCACTATGAAAATATATGGTGGATACTAACAAAGGGGTGGTAGGGAGGGTGGGCAGAGGGGGTCAATTTGATAGTGGTTAATGGCCACTAAACAATAATCCTCTATTCTTTCCTCCTCCCAGTTTCTGGTAACCACCATTGTACTTTCTGTATCTATGACTGAGACTCTTCTAGGTACCTCATGTAAGTGGAATCAACAACATTAATCCTTTTGTGTCTAGATTATTTCATTTAGCATACTGCCTTTAAGTTGTAGAATGTGTCAGAATTTCCATCCTTTTAAATGCTGTATTTTATTCCATTGTATGTATATAAACCACATTTTATTTATTCATTCATTTGTTGATGGTGTTGGGTTGTTTCCACCTTTTAAACCAATTCAAGCCTAGTCTCAGAGAGTTAATAAACTGCCCATGCTGGATTATAGGATGAGCTACAAGCAAAGCATCATCCACTAGATACCATGAAAAACTGGGGTGGAGTTCATAGTGTATGGTTTTCCCAGGCTGGCATGGAGCTAGTGAGGACCTGACTCTCCAACACCCAACCCATGTCCCTTGAAGAGGTTGAGGGGAGAGACTGATCTTAAAGACAAGTTTCCACCAACCTCACCACATTTTACCACTTTTTGTACCACTGTGTTCTGTTTTTTCTATAGGTTCTTTGGTCAGAAACTTATTCCACAAGAATCTACTTTAAAAATCTTTTAGAGAGGGAGAGGGTGAGAATGAGAAGAGGGGAGTAAACACAGTTGACTGTGGCAGAGGACTAAGGGTGCTCTAAGGCATGGGAGAGCTATGATGACTATACCTGAGGGGAGAAATCCTATATTGCCAAAATATTAGCAAAGACATCAAACAATGGCATAGTCAAAACAAGCAACATCCACACTCCCTAATATTTCTGATATTGTTCCTAAGTGTGGGGCTGATTAATTATAAGTAGAGGTAAAATATTTAGTCACTATTTTGTTTTGTGTCCTGAAAAACAGAAATGGCAGGAAAGACCTTGAAGGAAAAGTAAGAACAGAATCCTAACCTTGGCTGCGCCATTTAGCAGCAAGTCATCCAAACATTTTGCATGGTAATTCTTTATTTGGAAAAGACAGGCAATTGTTTTCTCAGTAGAAGAGCTTAGCAATTCTGAAACAACCTTCAGTGGATTCTGCTCATAATCAAGTCAGTATATTGGGCATAAGCTTTTCATTCTGAGAAAAGAAACAAGAAAGAACCTTGTGATGGTGGAATAGAATTGGAGGTATCCGGATGAATTCAAATATTTTAGGGGAGAATAAGAGTAAAGTAAGAGGAAAAGGGAGAGGGGAAGAAAGAAAAAGATAGGGAAAAAGAGAGGAGGAAGAGAAGAGGGGGAGGGGGAAGGGATAAGGGAGGAGGGATGAGGTGGGAGGGGAAGGGAGAGGAGAGTGGAAGAGGAAGAGCAGTTAAGAAAGAAGGAAGGGAATTGTGTGAGGTTGTTTGAAGGGCTTGGTAGTAAAGGTAGAAGATAGTAATCCTGGAATAACTGCCTGTACCAGAGTGACCAGACAAACTCAAGTCCCCAAGAATCTTAAAATCTTGGGAGGAAGTTAGATTGTGTGGGATGAATGGCTTGAGATAATTGCAGCTGAATCTCAAAGTACCAGGTCTGAATGTGACTCAAATCTGGGCTAAATATAAGGAGACCAACACTAAGCATTCTGATATCATTGTTTTTATGAGATTATAGATCTGATGAGATAGAGTCCTTTGATCTTCTGTTTTAGACTTATTATCATAGTGTAATATAAAGGAAAGAAAAATATATCAATATCTATGCTGTAGTTAATTCTAACTTGGAAACTAACACTGCAACCTTGACACTTAATTTTCATTGCATCTATTCCCAGAGCAATTTTAAGATTCAGTGATAACTTCCATCCATCTAGGATTACCATCAAATTCCCAACCATAGTCTGTGAAACTCTGTATCACTTGGCTGCATCTTGGCCCTGATTCCCAGTTCATCCTTACTGTCCTCACCATGCTACACCATTTCATCCACTTACCAGCCAAGCTTCCTACTTTGGGTCTATGCTATACCATTCTCCTGTGGGATGCTACTTTCTCCTCTTTGGTTGGCCTAAATTCCACTCATGTCTAATATCAGTTTAAAAGTCACTTCTTAGAAGATGCTATGCCTAGCCAATCTAGGTTACCTGGTACTTAATAAAATTGATATTTAAATAATTATTTACATTGCTATGTGTTTGACTTCTGACTCCACACACAATTCTATAAGCTCCATAGAGTAGAGGATATTTAAAATCAAGTCTTACTTATTGCATGGGTTCAACAGGCATTGGTGGAGGGCAGATAGGAGGGAGGGAGTGGATAGGGAGGAACAAAGGACTAGGAGAGAAGAAAGAAGAAAGGAAAGATTGTTGATCATTGTTGTTGAGGCATAATGTTACTTATTTGGAAAACATTAGAATTTCTGAAAATGTTTGGTTTATTTTTTCACTTTTAAAATACTTTTTCTTACTGTTCAAAATCATTAGCAGTAAGGGAAATGCAAATCAAAACCACAATGAGATACCACCTTACACCAGTTAGAATGGCCCACATCCAAAAAACAGACAACAACAAGTGCTGATGTGGATGTGGAGAGAAAGTAACACTTTTACACTGCTGGTAGGCCCTCCAATCCAGCCTTGTCACCCTGTTATAGCAGTAGTAGTTTATACTTTGGATTTAAAAATCAAGAGTGTCATGCCGGGCATACTACATTGGAGAGGCAAAGTGTATGCAGAACAGACATTTAAGAAGGTGACTCTGGAACTCAGGGGGAGAGTTCAAGGCTGGGAGACCCTCACAGGAGTCATTAGACTCTATAAAACATTGAGAGGTTAGTGTCATGGTCATTTCCATGTGGCCTTCATAGTTGGACTATGTGCAAAAAGATCAAGTATTTAAAACTGCAACAAATTATTAAAACATTGAAAAATAAAAGGAGCTATACTTGAAGGGTAAAGTTGATTTCTGGATCCTAAGATCTATAGCTAAGAGGAGAGTAAAATGTCAATGTCAAATAAAATGAACTTTTCAGCATTAGACTTGATTTTCACTTTGAATATTAGCTTTTATAAGTCTAGATTTATTTTATAAGACTAGGATATAAGATGAGGGAAGAGTGACTGGACTATGTAGCCACTATTTTTGCAAACATTTTTAACAGTAACAGCTTACAACTTACTGAGTGTTTATGACCCATAAACCATGCCCACTCAGATAGGAAAACCAAGTGTGGAGGAGACACAAGCCACAAGTTAAAGACAATGCACTTAGTAAGTGCCACAGTTAGGGTTTTGGATTTTAATTCTATTTTAGTGAAGGCAAACCTGGGTCCAATTTAGTAAGAAAGTACTACAGGACATGTGAGGAGTTGCGAAAGTTCCAGGTAAAGTGAAGTGGTTCAAGGTTGATCTGAATTCACATATTAAGTTGGGAGACTGAATGGTAAGTAGATGTAAATAGTACACTATTTGGTAATTGTCTACATGATTCAGTGTGATTGGTGAAATATGATGATAAACAACAAACAGGATTTGACAGTTTGTCCTACCTACTGAAATTGCTCAAGCTCTGGGTAGGTAGACAATTCCCATGTAATTCAAGCTGGATTCAGATCTAGTCATGAAAACTGGATTTGGCCCCAATTACCTGGATGGCAAGCTTATTCTCATTAAATTCACCTACTTACCTTATTCACACTAAATAAAACAATAGTCAAGATTCTAGTTTAGTGGGGATAACTCTCCAAACATATTTAGACCAAAACTTACTAGAAGGTAGTCTTTAAATGCAAATTGATGGGATATGTTGACATTTTTTTATCACTATCTCTGATTATAAATTATTGTAACTTTTTATGTTTGGACTTTCATTATTTTTCCCTCTCCCTCCCCCAATTTTTGATAGAGTAGAACTCAATTATATGAGTCATCATATCAGATAGTGTTACCCTTATGAATTAAAATAAATTTTCTACTGAAGAAAATAAACAAGACAGAAGAACATAAATTCCCATTCCATAATGACACCAAAGGACACTTACTATTTGAGAAATTGAAAGTGAGATGGTCTTTGGAGAGATGAAAAGTAACTTTGTAACCATAACTTTGTAACAAAAGTTCCTTTTGTTCCCTCCTCTGCCTCTTATTTTCTGCCTTTATTCTAGAATGACAGTGAAATCTATTCAAAGTGACTTTCCCTGTTCATGTATGAAGGGTGAGAAGATGCAGGTCACTTAATCTCTGAAAATGCTTTCAGTATCTGAAATCAGAGAAAAGGACCTTGTCACCTTCCAGGGATTCATGGTTTTGTAGAATCTCCCAAATCACACAGAATATTGCATTTAGGAATGCAGGGCTATTTAAGATATTCCCAAGTGTTCGTCATGGACTCAGAGGGGATTAATGGTTCCCAACAGGTAACAAATTCTGTTCCTGAGGATCATTTTGTCACCTGGCCACTAAAGCAGACACAGTAGGTCTAAGTCAAAAGGCTTGTAGGGGAGTAGGTACAAAATTGACATCAATGTGGTCTTACTTGTTTTAAATAACACACATTGCTTTCAAGTCCTCTAATATAAATAATGTGCTTAAAGAAAACATGACAATTTCCATGCTATTTTTATCTATATTTATTCATTTTAAAAGCTTTGTGATTTTTAAATAGCCCAGTGCTATTTTTTCTGATGTTGCAGCTAAGCAAATAAAAACATAGAGGGGACAAAAGATGCAGTTTGTTCTATATGATTGAAAGAGTCATAGGAATGAACTCTCTTCCTGTAGGTGTTTATACTAGGAATGGACATACAACTCAAGTTGCATCAATCTGAAGTCCTTCCATGAGAATTTGAAAATCTGACCAAAGATCAAATTGTTTCTCCAATCTGAGGTGTTTGTCTTCTGCTCAACATAAACAGCAAGCAGGAGAAGGAGAGGAGAAAGCAGAGTGAGGAGACTGGTAAGGCACGCTGACTTCAGACTATGTTTCCACTCCTGGGTCCCTGAGTATATTTGGCATCTGTGAGAGAGATTGGAGCAGAAGTTGGATAGATTTTAGAAGAAACTCTAATTTTCACTGGATCTAATCCTTGAAATGAAGTATTTATATTCCAAAATTTTGATCAAAACCAAGCTGCTACTTGATCCAGTGTTTGCAAGAATCAGGAAATAACAAACAAAAGAAAATTTAAATGGAATTGCAATCTGGATCTTGGGTTGCTTGAGGATCTATTCATAATCCTTAGGAACATTTTTTTATAAATGTCACTTTCATTGGGTTTCTAGCTCCCCCAGGCTTCTTTTTAAACTACTCACATAATAAATTCAAAAGCATGGATTATGTCTCATAGTTCCCACTCCTTGGCATACCTCATCTCTTCTCGCTTGTTCTTTCTTCTCATTATCTTTATATTTTCTTTTCCTTTCCTTTCTTTCTTTCTTTTTTCTTTTTTCTTTTTTTTTTTTTTTTTGAGACTAGGTCTCCCTATTTTTGCCCAGAGTACCACAGCAATCCCCAGCTTCAGCTTCCCATGTAGCTGGGAATACAGGCACGCGCCACCACGCCCTGCTATTTTTCTAGAACCAGGTCTCTCTGGGTTGCCTCAGGCAGAACTCGAACCATGATCCCTGGCCCCTGCTGTAGCTTCTTAGGCTGCCGCTTAAAGGCACGCACCACCATGCCTGGCTTATCTTTATATTTTCCATCACAAAACCCTTGAAAACTGATAAGTAGTAGAGAGGGAATTGGAGAACTTTTGAGAGAAACTGGTACCATCTACACACTAAGAAATATCACCCTAGCCACATATATTTATATCTTTGCATTTTTGCCCAAATGGGTGTATTCTGGTTTCTGTTATTTCTAACAGAGAGCTCTGCTTAGTATGTTCATAGAGACAGTGGCAGAACTGAGGTGAGAGCTCAAGTCTTGACTTAAAAATCTATTTCTCCTGCTTATAGATCCTGACTACACATATATCGCCTAGTATACCCAAAGCATCATGGATTTAAATACTGAAAAGCATTTTTGTGTTTTGCTAGCCCGTGGACTTTATGATCTTTTATGCTTGATTTACTTACTCCTGTATTTTCTATGCATAGCACATTGCTGATGTGGGAAATTTGGACTGAAATCTCCATTGCCCAT
Organism: Uropsilus gracilis; assembly: GCA_004024945.1. Classification (NCBI taxonomy): domain Eukaryota; kingdom Metazoa; phylum Chordata; class Mammalia; order Eulipotyphla; family Talpidae; genus Uropsilus; species Uropsilus gracilis. Next base: position 3,056 of record PVHY01028274.1, on the reverse strand, counting down.
CATTAAAAATTTTGTAATCTTATTTACATTTCCAATCTTGACAGAAAGATATAATAGATAAATATAAACTGTATAATTATTGTGGCTTTTAAATTTATGCTGCTTTTTGAAATAAAATATTACATTTCTGATAATTTTTCATTATTGTTCCTGTTTTTTTTTTCCCTGTGGTTTACATCTCAAGGGAAATTTTTCCAATTAGCTATGATTTCTGTTGAAAGCTCTTTACTCACAGAGGGCAATCAGTCTTATCTTCAAGTTATGACTTTTGTGTTAACACAAAAAGGAGTGGAAGCTAAGTTTGCTAATCAGAAACAGCTCTAGTTACATAGTTCAGGTCTGAAAATATGGGATGGCCTATGGACATGGGGAAAGATTGATGAAACCATATTTCAAGCCATGTTTTCTACATATGTTGCACAGAATCTGTGTTTGGATTATGAAGAATACAAATCATGACAGATGTGTTTGAAATGACTGACAGTGTTGTGGAGAGTGCTATGAATGGCAAAAAGTCTCTGCTGAGGTTTGAGAAATCTTGGCTTTTTTGCTCTTTTAGCCCCAAAACTTTAGCAGTTAAGTGACTCAACCTGAATATCTCTTATTCTTCTATGAAACACCTTCCTGACCTGTACTCTCAGAGGAGCTGAATTTCTTCTGCCTGGGATTCAGACTTTCTGTTTCTCTTCCCTGGTATCCTTAGCTCTTGGGTTCAGTGGAGGGAGGTGTATGTAACAGGATAAGAAGGGGAAAGCATGGTTTCCTTCTTGCCATCTCAAACTGGGTTAAGGTGTTAGTATGAGACAAAAGATGCTCTGAACCTGGAGATTAGTTTTCAACACATAATTGTCGTATTCACAACTTTTTAAGCTTTACCAAATTGCTTACTTCTGCTCCCATATTTCCTCAATTATTAAATAGGAATAATGGCCCTTTAAAGTTTAACCCATGAGCTAATATGATAAATAACTGGCATATAGTAGACCTTCCCAAAGAAGTACTTTCTTGTTCTCTCATCTCTCTTTCACTCAGTTTTCAAGTTTATGAATAAGGACAGTGACTTCACTAAATCTTCTGAGATTTTCCTTTGGAAAAATGTTTTCTTCTGGATCTTGGGAAGAATTGCAGAGATTACAGGGACTTAACCCTTCCCAGTTACATCTACTAAGATAAAGCAAAATGTTCTAATTATTCATTTGGATTGGAGTCATCAATTCTCTCAGATTCCATGATTCACTGTAAAAGGGGAGAATTGAATTGCCAAAAAAATTACTTTTGACTTCTGTAATACACACACACACACACACACACACACACCCCACCACCACCACCACCACCACCACCCCACCCGTTTAATCTTCCTTTTCCTTGGGTGGCATGGCCAAACAGCTGAATTTTCCCTGGATGGTCTCTTTTGGAAATTGTTGATCTCATGGAATTTCTATCATAGCTCCCTCCCTAAGATGGTTAGGACAATGAAATTTTATTATTAAATTTTATTGAACTTTTGGGGCATTGCATTTGTAGGGTAAATAAGTAGGTCAGGCACTTTCCTCCATTAGCCTCTATGACCAGCACCTGTGGTATAGCACCCTCCCCATGATTGTTCATGCTTGGCCCAGTGGGTGTGGTCATATGTGAGTGGGCACACCTGGGCCTGGAAGGAAAGGATAAAAAGGGTGGCATTACCCTCCTCCCATACCCCCCTAGGTGAGAGAGCACAAGAAAGAGCAATAGCGGGAGTGCCAGAGAGAAGCCAAGGAAAGAGTGTGGAGATTTCTGGAGAATTGAGGATCTCTCCTGCCTCCCAGCATCCCCTGCCTTGTTCTGGGCTCTGGTCCTGTCCTTCCCTCCCTGGTACATGTGTGTAACTACTAAAACTCATAAGGAATCTACGCAGATTGGTGAACTTGATGCTTGCACTACAGTCATCATTAGGAACAGGTTGGTTACATAATAGCATCTGATTTATTTCCTCTGGAATTTTAAAAGTAAACTTGCAATCTCAGTTTACCTTTACAATAGAAGTAATGCAGATAGAAATTAGAATTTGGAGGTTCTATGAACTTGGATAGAAAAACAGTTCTGTCTTGATTATAGCTAACTGCCTTGCAATTAGGCATATAGGTAACAAACCAAGCAGTATTAATTTTCCTGTGACTTTCTTACCAAAAAGACCACAGATATTTCCATATCACCTTATAGCTATTGTCAATATTATGAAATATCACTCAAACTCACTGCTGCTTCTAAATTAGAGAGATCATGTGAGATCATAATCTTTATGTCTGCAGAAACAGTGCAACATTGCTGATTTTGATGTTGGTGCTGCTTCATAGGATTCCTCATCTATAACTGTTTATTGAGCAATATTTCAGAGCTAGGTACTTTAAGTTACAACCCTTAACTCTATAAGGCAATGGGATCTTCTGAACACAGTATACCAGTCTTGATGTCATCTTAGTGGATACTATTAGAAATTTACAAACTTTCTTGCTTAGGTTGCTAATGTGGAATATCCTTGCCAGTCTTCAATGTTTGGCCTCAGAAAGGCAAGGTACAAAATTTTATGTTAATTTCTTTTGGGGGAAAAATCTCCAAACATCTGGAAACATTTCAGAGAATTTTACACATCATTTTACCTTGATGACTTTAAGATTGTGAACCATGAACCACATCATCCCCTCCCCCCTTCTTGTTAAAACAGCATATTAAAATGATGAGCTGGCTCCACTTCTGAGCTTATATGTAATACAACACTGATCTCTAAAAATTACTATTTTCAACATAAGTTAAAATAATAACAAAAAGTAGAAGTCAGCTATTTATCCAATATGAAATGCCTATAGCTTAAATGCTCTTATTAAATCTAGCAATAAAAATGGCCATCCTACCAAAAGCAATCTACAGATTCAACGCAATCCCCTTAAAAATACCAATGACATTTTTTAAGGAGATAGAACAAAAATTACAAAAATTCATATGGAACAACAAAAGATCTCGAATATCAAAAAACCTCCTCTCCAAAAAAAGAGAAAATGGAGGCCTAACTATTC
>PVHY01028273.1:0-15380 GCA_004024945.1 Uropsilus gracilis | reverse complement strand
GAGGGGAGAGGAAGGAGGAGAGGAAGGAGGGGAAGAGGGAAGGAGAAGGAGGGGGAGAGGGAAGGAAGGGGAGGAGGAGGAGAAGGAGGGGAAGAGGAAAGGAAAGGGAGGGGAAGAGGGAAGGGAGGGGGAGGGGAGGTGGAGAGGAGGGAGATTGTAAAGGGGTCTGTCCCACTTTGTTATACTGAGACTCACTTTCAGTGGTCAGTTTCAGGGTTAATACTTCCTTTAATTTTGACATACTTTTTTTTTGCTCGGACTTTCTTATTTTTCCTTGTGCACAAAACTGACCCTAGGTACTGGTTTGCTCAGGATAGCCTAGTTTGATTTCTCTTAAAAATGTAATTATGAACAGTCTTCACTTTCATCCCCTCCAGTGTCGTGGGTGGGCGCTGCGGTCACACTGTGATGGACAGCAATGCCCGTCCTAACACTTTTGGTGCTTGTGATCCATCCTTCGTGTTCACATAGGTCGTGTCCGCCACACTCAGACCTGACAGTTGCTGCCCTGCGTTGACAGGGGGTCATGGGTCCCTCACCATCTCTAAGCTTTGCTTCTAAGATGAGTCCAGGCCCAAGGGATTGGAATGCTCTCGACCCAAGAGGGCATCTCCCAGTGGGGCCGTGTAGGCCAGGGCAGAGCGTGGCCCGATACTGGATCAGGACCAGGAAGCGTGCGGCTGGCCATGCAGTGGGGCTGCAGGTGGAGGGAGGAGGTGAAGGTCATCACAAAGCAGCAGAAAGGCTGAGGAGGCATGTGTGGCTCAGGCAATGAGTTCTGCCCCATAGCATCTCCTTCTGGGGGGTGACTTTACGTGAGCTGCTTCCTGTTTTATCAGGAGCACCTTTGCCCACTGGTACCTTCAAGAAAGGCTGCGCGGGCAGTGCAGGACTCGGTGTGTGGGTCACCCAACTCATGCTGCTTAAATGTGACTCGGCTCTTTGAAGATGTGGCTTCTGTTGACGGGCACCTAGAAAGTGACACTTGGCCTGTGTGTTTTAACAGGTGACTGACCTTCCTGGGGAGGTATTTCGGAGGGAAAATATGTGTGAGAGAAAAACAAGTGGGACCCAGAGGGGAGAGTTGGCTGCAGGAAGGCTGCTTCCTGCCGTCTTTGTGAACTGGTTTTTGGGTAGCAGCCTCACATCCCCCCTTCCTCGGAGCCGTCATTTTCTCTTTGCCTGTGTGCCCACTGATTATTCCTGGATCTGGGCTGCAGGCAGTTTAGTTTCTCCACACTCTTTCTGCTTGATCTTAAGCCTTTGCCTTAGAACCTTAGCTGCCCCCACCCCCCTCACTGTCCAGGTCAGATAGTTAATAGGTGAACCTGAACTTGGTGTTAGACACCTGGTTAAATCTCTTTTCGCTCCACTGTTTCCTGAGGTCATCTTCTCTTTAACAATAATCCCCATTTGGAGAGAACTGAGTAGACATACTCTTTGTGCTGGTCTTTTATTTATTGAACTTCCAGAGAGAGAAGGGGAGGTGATTGACTTTGCTGTTGCGATTGAGACCAATGAGAAGACAGGTCTGAGGCCAGCTTCCGCATGAAATTCCACCATAAAGGGATTCGGTCAAGCTGAGCAAGGTTGCAGTTTATTAATATTTGCTCCAACGAACTTGCAAGTTTTCCCCGCTATGGACCACATAACTACCAGCTCCTGCACAGGAAGAAGAAAGAGAACGCGTTCAAATAGCCAAATCATGGACACCGTTTCCCCAACTTCTTGGCACACCCCTCACTAAAGCTCGGCCAGCTGCTCTGGCCGCTCACTCCGTGGGCGGTGGGCAAGGTCTCCCTTACCTTGTTCCAGTGGCTTGTCATCACTCAGAAGTTGCCAGTAGCTTCTATCATTATTGTTGGCATGTAGACCCTGGACAGAGGTGACCAAGGGGCCCCATGCAGTGTCCTCCACTGTGAAGCTGTGGGGGGAGGGGAAGGGTCACATAATCTGGAACTTTCAGAAGCAACTCTGTGCGGGCGTTTCTCAAACAGGAAGCTATTCTAGAACATGCAAGTGTCCTGGCCCTGTCCCCAGGTGCTTTGATTCTGAAGATCTGGGCTAGGACCCGAAGCTGCATGAGCGAATTGCAGATGTTTCAAGGGGGTCTGATGTGGCCACTGCACAGTCCAGGCTGAGTTAGAGGAAAGAGGACCCTGTGTCTGTCCTCACCCTGGTGGTCAGCAGCTTTTGGTCTGCCCTGCAAGATGGACAGAGCAGCAGGAGAGAGTGCTAGCTTGTGACCTAAAGGTGCCCTAAGTTAGTAGGTTTCCTCTTAGCAAAGAAGAAAGAATCATTCTAGGCTTCATGTTGTGTTTATTAAAAGGAACAGGGTCCATGTTTGTTTTCATATTTCTCAGTCATATATTTTGAAAGTACCCGAAAACAGCCTCTGTCATTATAACTGTATATACTATATATTCCATCTATAGCTCATACTAAACTAAATGGAATATAGAGGTATATGCTTTTCTCTATAGTTTCTAACATCAAGTTATAGGACACAATAATTGTCATTTGGTTGATGGCTACATATAAACCATGCTTTTCATATCTTTATGTTAGTGTTTGACCTCTCTAGGTCAGGGAACTTTAATCAAGGGGTATGCGGATCTCCTGAAAGGGGCCATGGAGAAGCCTCCGTGTGTTTGTAAAGCCCCTGGCTTAAATGACACTTTCTGAGTGCATATTCAATCTTCTGAGTTTAGCATCCACCCACTGTCTGATTTTCAAAGGGATCAGCCTTTACTATTAAAAAATAGTTAAGCACCATTATTCTAGGCACAGAATGTCTGATGCTAGAGTCATCTGAGGGAGAATTTATTGGGTGGGAATTATTCACTCACCAAGTGAATATTCTTTCATCCCTACTTGGTGTTAGTAGGGGTAAGATCTCACCTTCTTTTCACCCCTGCTGTGCTAGCAAAGGTGGGTAGCAAAGGTATGGATTAAGAGCTCTTTGTCCTCTGGAGCTGATGTGTTCCTGCTGAGGCTTTCAAAAGCACACTAAGCACTTCACCTTATTCAAGTACAGGCATACCAAAACAGAGCCATTCAGGCACAAGCATACCAAAACAGAGCCTTGTTTCTACTCTGAGCTTCCTCCATGACCTTTAGGAAGACGGACCCACGGGGCACGGTGACATCCATGGCATACGTTTCGTTGATTCTCACAGAGTAATGGACTACGATGCTTGAGGGCGAAGCGGCAGTTGTCACAGGTACAGGCTCCTCCGTGACATCTGTCCACAACAGAAAAGCAGAGAAGAAATGATTTTCATAAGAGTAAAGGTGATGATAGCATCTGCACACCTCTCTAACCCTCATCCTGGGACCACTCTCCTTTACGCAAAGAGGACTTACTCCAAGGAGCAAGCATCACCCACCCAGGGTCTCCCCCAAGGCTAGAGCAGAAATGAAGACCAGGACCCCCAGCCTGAATGCTCCTGTTGGACTCAATTCAGGCTGCTGAAGCAACTCGCTCGCCCCTTCTGTTTCTCACGAGGCGCTGGCTTCACTGACGTATTTTGCTTTGATACATGGTCATTCTTCCTTTACCCCCTGTTTATTTTTTCCATGATTTCATTGCTGTATAAAATGAGTGACTTCAAGTTGGCTGCGGTGGCACCGACTTTAATCCCAGCCTAGGATGGGAGACTTAGGATGGGAATCACTTGAGTCTGAGGGTTCGAGACCCACCCGGGGCAACACAGCGAGACCTAGTCTCACAATATAACTGGGTGTGGTAGTGCATGCCTGTAGTCCCAGCTACCTGGGAGGCTGAGGCTGGGGATCACTTGAGTCTGGGGTACCCTGGGCAATGAGAATCTGCGGGGATTCCCCAGGCAACATAGCAAGACCTAGCCTCAAAAAAAGACACCCTCCACCCCCCAAAAGAGTGGTTTCATAACTGCCAGATCCACAGGATCTTTTTCAGCCTCCATCTTGTCCTCCTCTCTCCTTTGACTGAAGCAACACTGCATCATAACATTGCATGATGGGAGTTTCAACTCGGTATCATTACAAGTCATCATGCATATATGACATCAATTCTTGCTAAAGTCCAGGTGTATCCCTTCCCACCCAATTGACCCTTTGAACCTGATTGAAAACCTGTTCAGCGCATCACTGTACACATCATTTTGCATGGATTATCTCATCTAGTCCTTACAAAAGTCTGTTGGAAACTATCATCCTTTTAGCTTAATTACATTCAAAGCTGATGTTTAGAGGTTAAACATTTGGTCCCTAAGCGCGTAAGTAATTGAAACAGGAACAGGATAGGAAAATCACCTTCTTTAAACCTTGCTACAAAATCAGTGGCTTGAGTAAAGAATTCCTACAGCACTTTTTGTACCATGCTGCTGTGTTCCTCCCTCCCAGATGTCTTATGCCCTGAGAAATCACACACCATGCTTCATGAGAAGCCTGAGTCACTATGTTTTGTTTAGAGAGGGGAGGGCGAGCAAGATGTGCCCCTAGCCAGCTGTCTGAAAGCACCCCTCCCAGACTGCTCCTTTGGTCATCAGCAGACCAGATCTTTGGGGTTACGACCTGAGCTTCCCCAGGGAGGAAGGGGGACTGTCTGGGAACTGCCATGCTCCCAGGTTTCTCTGGCCCTCTTTGGGCCCTGGGGCACCTTGAACTTGGAGGCTTTGGGCTTGCGCTGAGAGACAGCATCTTTTGCTCTTCAGGCGCTGTACCTGAGTCGTAGACACAAGGTGAGTCTCTGTTCACATCCAGGTAGGTCCTTCCCATCAGGGCAGGCAGGACCTGGGCTGCGGATACCAGATACTTGAATGCTCCGTGAGGAATTTCCTGGAGCACGGCGTTCAGAGTTTGCGAGCAGTTCCATGCATTTTCATTATAATAGTTTGATGAAACAAAGAGAGCCTAAAGAGAGAGAGAGAGAGAGACTTCAAATAAGGGTCCAACGTTGATCTAGCCAATTCAGTAAATCTGCATTAAACGTAGATTCCGTAAGAGGCGTCAGGATCATGAAGAGACCCAGTCTGCCATCAAGAAACTCATGGGTTAGCCTGGGCAGGAAGGTGGGGAATCCCTTAGTAGCATACGTCATCCTAGCTCCCAGGAAAACATCTCCATGTGCTTGCTTTGTATCCCCAACACCGGAACTGCATGCAGCGGCTGGGGGGGAGGTGTTCAGGGACTATTGTTAACAAACTCCTGTAAGGTGACTGACCTCATGGAAGTATGGGGACACGGCCCTTCAGTGAGGCAACACCGTACACGCTGGGGCTGGGGAAGCAGAGACAGTGGTAGGAGCTATCCTGGTTGTGGGCCCACTGCCAGGAGTGCCTCTGGGAGGGCCACTGGACTGATGGGGAGCAGCGGGGCCAAAGGTGCTAATGTAGGGACCGCGGGGAGCTCTGCGTTCTGCTGAGTGGTCGCATCATTGCCAGGCCTTTTCTGCAAGGCCCAGACCAGGCTCCTCCCCTAGATTTCTATGTCAACTGGCTGGCGTGGGGCTCCATGTTAGAGTTCTCCAAAAGCTTCTCCAGGTGATTCAAAGGTGCAGCCAGGTAGGGAATGTTGTTTCCTCTCCAGCTCACACCCGGGAAGGCAGACAACATGAAGAGCAACTCACACAGAGCCTCTGCTTCATCTTACAACAGTACCCTGGGACCGGAAGCCCCTTCCCCTGGAGTAAAGCTGACAAACTCCTGTTTGCACTAAAGACTGACCTCGCTTCATATCTATTTCTGGGAGTGAAGTAAATGTCCCCAAACTTCAAGGACTGAATGCGAGACAGTGTGGGCACTGGGTGATGAGAACAGCAGTCAAGCATCTATCCTACCAGCCCCGCTTCTGACACTGTCCCATCAGGGAAGTTACTGATACTCTGTGACTCACTCTTATTCTAGGATGGAAGCAACACTTCTCTTTTATTTGGCCTGGTATACATTCCTGAGCCAGTGGCACTAAGTACTAACTGCTGTTGCTCGCTGCTACCCTTTATTCCACAATAACCTAATCTGGGAGGGAAGATGGTCTGCCATGTACAGCATGAGATGGTCAAGTGGGCAATGCATAGGCTAGGACAAGGGAAGTTGGTTGGAGTAGAGTCTAGAATTCATAAAGAAATTGTAATTAGGGAAACTTCAAAGAAACGTTGGATTCAGAAAGATGTAGTCTGAAGGGGAGAAGAAGACATTTTAGCCAGGGGAGGGGAATCATGAATACACTCAAAGTTAATGTAGAAAACAAGTTGAATGAGTCAGAAAGAAAAAGATAAATACCACACGGTCTCGCTGATAAGTGGGATAGAGAGAAACCAAACCAAGGGCTAAGGAAAAGTCTCAAAACCAGCAAGCTGATAACAGAACTCAATCCTACAGCAGGGAGAGGGGGAGGGGGAGGACAGGACAGGGAAGAAACAGTAGGATCATGGTGGTGGTTCATGGGTGATACGGTGCCAGGGAAACTAGGGAGTCTACAATGATGTAAGAAAAAATACATATAATAAAAAAGGAAGCTAGTGTGGGAAGCCACGTGGATGATAAGCTCCTACAAGGGCACCAGGAAAAGGTTAAGACCTCATGGAACATGGCGGAGGGTGGTGCCCATGTGCATTTGCATAGGTTCGGATCTACAGTCCCTGAGACAAATACAGCTGTGTAAACCACCTTGACTCTGCAAACATGATCGGAGGAAAGAAAATAAGCTAGGATTCTGTTCTCCATGACTTCCTTCTCCATCCTGTTTTACCACCCCCTGCCCCACCTCACCTGCATAGCTTCTCCTGTACTGTAGATGTTCCCTAAGAGACCATTTTCTTTTTTCTCAGCCAGGATTTTCTTTACCAGTCCTTTTATGTTGTTTTTGATACTCTGTAGAGGCTCTTCTGTGCTCATCTTCCTTGTCACACAGGTCAGGGCCAGGACGGCCATGGCTCCGGTATCTGCCAGGAGACAAAGAATTGGTGAGGGTGGCCCACCCTTCGCATTTGCCAGAGATTGGGGGGGGGGTCTTCCTGGCGTGTGGGACCTCCAGTGTTAAACAGTTACATTCGCCAGCAAACTGGGAGGGTTGGTCATGCTATTTGATAAATGGAGAGAAGAGAGACAAGCCTCCTTCCAACACTAGTCACTCCAGTATTTCTAGATTCCTTTTGTGTGCTAAGTTGCTGTGTATCTGCACTTAGCACCTTGTACCTTGGTCATGGAAACATGGATTTGTAGATGCAGCCACATGGACACTTTCCTGCCCATTGTATCTCAGTCGCTCTCATCTTTTTCATCTTTCAGCTGCACTGGCACAGGAATTAAGATGTGCACCGATAAAAAGGTGTCCAGGTAAGTTTCCAAGGGTTCAGTGAGACTGACAAGAAAATGACCCTGACAGAACTGCTTTCCCATAAACCTCCTTAACTGAAAGAGGGAAATAAGAGTCTGGAAGAAGGGAGAAGACCTTGGTTCCCCCTGCGTGGGTGTCTTCCCTCACTCATCGCACATGGTGTCAGAGGGATCTCTCACCTTCTCTTTACTGTCCAGAGATACTCAGTGGTGATTTGCTTTGAGCTTTTTGGAGAAAGGGCAACTTGTGCATTTGGATTCTGGAGCCACAGGAACTAAGTACCAGTACTTACTGCCTAGAGGCAAATTGTTTTTGACCCAGCAGAAGATTCCAGGTCCTTCTCCTTTGTGACTATGCACTGTGTTAATCAACATAAGGGGCTGTGTTGCTGGGGAGGGTGAGTGGTTTAAGCAAATCTACACATCCATTTGGTTCCAGCAAATTAGAGAAAGAGACAATCTTCAGAAACACGATTTCCACTGCGTCGTGTTTCTCTAACACTTAACACTGCCGGAAATGTCTGATGTGAGAGTCTCGTGACTGAACTTCATTTTAGAGATGGGAAAAGGAAAACCTAGCATGAACTGTTACCCACTAACTCACAGAAGAACTGGTGCCAGGAGCAGTCTTTCCACTGTCCCAGTCTCAGGTTTAAACATCACCCAATACTCATTCTTTTCAAATAGAAAATTCTCTTTGGAGGAGGCGAGGGTGAAGAGGCTAGAAAAAAAATCCATGTGCTTGTAGAAACGCTCAGAGAGCAGACCTGTTGGTGGCTGTATTCTGTCCCCAAGGGCCAAGGAGTTAGGTTAAATGACTCACCGACTGAGAAGTTATCAACAAAATAAAAATTTTTATTTCCAGGATCAAAGAGAGTAGAAACTTCGGTGACTGAGTATTTCCCATCGAAGAGACACAGGGCTAGAAGGCTCATGCTCATCTGGTAGTAGTTGGTCAGTGGAGAGCCACTGTGGGCTTCTGGGAGAGAGAGAGAATTGTCTTACTTGTAGAAATGGTGTTTGGTGCTACAGTTTTAGTTTATTCCTATTAACTCTCTTCCCATATCTTTACATTTAAGAAGAGGTGAGGAATGGATGAGGATCATCCTTAAATTCTGAAAACCTGAGACACTAAAAGACTCAAAGGCCATCAAATTCAGCGCAGCTGCACTCATTTTATAGTTGAGAACACCCAGCATGAAAGAGATTGAATGCTACCCAGATTGCATGTGATCAACACAAGGATCTCCCAATTTGAAACACCTTGCACTTTTAGGAATGTGCTGAAACTGTAAGCTTGGTGAGGGGCCATCTTGAAGGAACATGGAAATGGAGACCCTTAATGAATATAGGATAAATACAGAGTGAGTTGAAATCAAAACAACACCCCTTGCTCACAACCACCTTGGTAACCTAAAGGAATCTGATCATCTTCTACTCTTGCACTAATATCTAACACTTTGGTGCTTACGGGATCATGTCTTGTATTGTTCAACTATTTCTGATATTATCCTTCTTTGTCTAAAAGCTGAGCTCCTGGAGGACAAGAAGATTGTGTTGTGTATGTGTGTGTGTGTGTGTGTGTGTGTGTGTCTGTCTGTCTGTCTGTCTGTGTGATCAAAGATAGTGGGATGAAGGAACGAAAAGAAGAAGGTAGAAGCAGAGGTGTATTTCATACGATTCTGCATCAGTGGTGTTGAACGCATAGTTGGTTAAGGTTCTGAACACTTGATTCTCACCCATATGTTCAATTTCTGCTTGGAATTTTTCTTCCAGCTTGTCAATTAGATCAGGACAAAACCGGTCAGCCTCACTGGGGCTTTGACATGCTCCCAAGGCTACCAGAAACCAGGCAAGATGTCCCGAGGTTAAACGTGAAGCTGAAAAGAAAAAAAAGTTGAGCAAGATCTATGCTGGGGATTTTTTCCACTTCCCCTCTTCCTTGTGGTTCCTATTGCCTGTCCCTGTGTTCTTCCGTTTCACTCTACACTACAGTGTTATTGTGTGTGTGTTTTAATCTCCAAGGCAGAGATTTTTTTAGCCATCCTATAAAGATCCAAGATAGAGCCTTGGTTGTCCCATGACATCCTGAGACACTTTGGGAATCCTGCCGTCCTTATAAAAAATGGAACAAAGGAGGAAAATTTGATAAATCATTAAGACCAGGCGATTTTTTCCTTCTCTTTGTGGGCATTGACTTGTCATTCTTGCCTTGTGTCAAAACTCTCAGACCTTTAACCCGACCGATCTTGTAACAGTGTGAGGTAGGTCAGGGTGGCTTCAGGTAGCTGTGACTCCAGTCCACTTTGCATCGCTCTGCTCTGTGATTATCTCTGTGGTTGGCCTTCTGAGCTGTGGGCCTTCCACCTGTTTGATTGTGGACTCAGCTGGCTTACAGAGCAGAAGGAACAGATACGAGCGAGCGCTTCCTTCCACTTTTCCCTTTTGAAGGAAAATGGTTTTCAGGACTCACCAAGTGAATCCTAGCTTTGGAGTCAGTGGCACAGAGCTGATGTTTGCAGTGCCTTCCTGCCCCCCCTGCTTCCTATAGCCAGGACAGAAGTATTAGGGATGTGATGGACACTCAAGTTTTAGGACCCTCTAGATGGAATCTTGATGAATAAGTAAAGGTTTCCCAAATCTCCCAAAGAATACAGGCACTCACCTTTCTTTCCCACATAGGTTTTGGCCTGTTGGATCAGATCTTGCTCTAAGCTTTGGTTCTGGATACCAGTAAGTCTGAGGGTTAGCAGGCCAGAGGCTACCTCGAATTCTGTCTGGTACTTTGTGTTAACGATCTTGCTTTTCAAAGGGTTTAATCTGTAGCTGTTTTCTTTGCTCACCGCTGTGGTGGGGGAGGGAGGAAGTGAGAAGCATATACTCATGAAACACTAAGGTTAGGAATAGGACTAATACCGAAACAGTTTGGGATAGATGCGGTATAGACACAGACCCATCCAAAGGCCACCGACTCCACTGCTCCCTGACAGGCTAGGTATTACTCCTTTACCAACCAGCAAGGAAGGTGTTGCACTATTTTAACAGGTGGTACAAGCTTACCATTGTGTGCTGGCAGAATAGCATCCTGCCTGACCCATCTCCTAGCATCCCCTAGCTTTGAATATGAGATCTAGTGAATATGAGATCTAGAAGCTACAGTAACTCCTATGTTTCCTGCACCACTATTTACAGCAGCCAGGATATGGAAACACCCCAAAGGCCCCCAGACAGACACATGGATCCAAAAGTCGTGGTCTAGTTACTCAATGGAATATTATTCAGCCATCAAAAAGACAGACTCATATCATCGATGGCAACACGGTTGGAGCTAGAAGGAAGCATGCTACTGGAAATAAGCCAGGAAAAAATAAAGATGAGATGGTCTCACTTCTACGTGGGGTATAGAGAGAAACCACACAGAAGGATTAGAAAAAGTTAAACTAACAAACTGGCAGCAGAACTAAAGCAAACAGTTTTCTGTCTTTGGCAATGAGCAAGACAGTTCTCCGGGCAGGGATGCTATAGCAGAGAGGGTCTGGGCACAGGTGCCAGAGTTGGGCAAGTTAACACTGACACTGCTGCCTCTTGTAAACTCTCCTCACCCTCTGTGTTTTTCAGAGTCCAGCCACATGGAGAACTGGAACAGGATCTCTTCTCAGGAAACTCTACACAAAGCCCCCTGTCAGAAGGCTGCAGGAGACCACTGTGTGGGTAATTTTACCTCACAGCATACTTACCACAGGTCTCGCAGAGTTGACCTGGAATAAGAGAAAACAAGAGAAGCCCCACCAGGGGCAGCTGGTGTGACGGCTGCATCTCTTGGAGCGTGTGCTGGCTCATCCAGGGCTTGGCTGGCTATTTATTGGGTGATGGGCACCGCTCCCATTACCTTGCCTCCCTGAAACAAACATTGAGCAATGTCAGGGGGCGTGGTCAGGTCTGTCGGCCTAAGTAATGTGATAAACCAGGAAGAAAACTAGACACTTACCGGTCAGGGAGGAGGAAATGCCTTTTCTGGGTGCCAAGCCCAAACTCAGCATTCACATGGCCTTCAGCATCATGAAAACACATGAGGGTGAATTGCTGTTTTCAGTCATGTTCCACACTTTCCACTGAATTTTGTTTATGTCTGCTAAGAGATTACACTCAATGGAGCAAGGATTTACAACATATAAAGCCAGAAGCAGAAGTTGTAAGGCTGAAATTGAGCAGACAGGATTGGGAAACCTAGGATATGGGAGGGCTGATGGCCTGGTGGTTTTTCATGGTTTGCCCCTAAAGATCGATGCATGCGAATTTCCTAGCCTAGGAGGAGCACCACAGCTAAATACACAGAATGTGGATTTTTTGCCAGGGCCTGGAAATATTCTGTCATGTGTGAGAAGTGCTATCTACCAGACATCTTCCAAGAGTAGCCAAAGAACAATCAAAATAGTGTTAGTGATACTAGACCTTAAGCTGTTTACCCTGGATCATCAGATGGCAGAATGGGTGCTCCTCCTGCTCCCACTCATCTCGCGTCCCTTCCCATCCACCATAATTTAGCAGCCACCCATGGAGAAGGGTTCAACCCCCCAGGGAAACCACTGAGGAGGACCATGTAGAGAAGGTATGCCAGGAAACCCCTGCCCACACACCATCTAAGGCACTCTGCCAAGCCTAACGTATCTTCCTGGCCTGTCATTCTCCCTGCTTTATGCTGAAGGCAGTCTCACTGGCCTGGTTCCTCTTGCAGACCCAGAAAGGGCTTTGCCCCCTTGTGGGCTTGACAGCTACCCTGTTTGGGATTGGTCCGACCAACAGCATCATCAGCCAAGGGTCCCAGGACTTGTATCTGAGATCAAGGTCTTGGGTTCTGTCCATGGCTCATGTATTACTGTCTTCTGTCTGTGTTCATGGTCTGTCCTCTCTGTGTCCTGATCTCTTAAAGGGAGATTGTTGACTTATTATTGACTCAGGGCCCACAATCATCTTGCTTCAGCTTCCTAACCTCTTGAACCTGTATTGTCCAGATACAGTTACATTCTGATAAACAGGAAGGCTTTCCCCATGAATGTTGGGGAAACATAATGTAACACACAACAGCCTGCCTTCCGACCCCCCAGCGTTCATGCCCTTCTCAAATGTAAAATGAGTTTACTCTGTCTGAAACTCTTCCAGCCTCAACTCTTGTGCTCAAGGTCTCACTGAAATAGAATCTAAGTCAAGTAGAGGTGAGACTGGAAGTATGACTTACCCCAAGGCAAAATTCTCCCCCAGCTAAGAACCCATGAAAGCAGAGAATGGCTTATCCATCCCTAAAATACCATGAGCACAGACAGTCCCGTTCTGAAAAATTAGAACCAATTAGGGAAAAATCAGAAAGCAGAAACGGATCACAGTTCCCAAGCATGTCTGAAACCAGCCGGGAAGACTCCATGGGATTCTAAGGCTCCATGCTATGGCCTCCAGGCATGCTGGAGAAACTCTGCCTCCTGAGACCACTTAGGTATAGGACCCACCTTGCTGGCTGGCCTGGAGTGAGGTCTCACACTCTCTGGAAGTGAGGAGAGGCGAGCCCTGGCCATGGGGCATAACCTCCTGGGCTGGTGGTGGCAGGGGAAGCCCTGCTCGTGTCTGAACCACCTTCAGCACCACTTTTCTGAGTGACTAGAATGTTCCTAGCTGGATAACTTGGTAGTCCCATTTCCTGCAGAATCCCAGAAGTCTGAAAGCCTTTCTTGGTTTTGTCCAATCTCTGTCACTTTCAGTTCAAACTGGCAGTTTTTCTGCTAGTTATAGCTCCATCCCTATTCCCCAGTTCTGATGAGCTGGCCAACTGGATCCATATGTCAATCGCTCATTGTCTAAGAGATTGATAACCATCCAGCCACACCTTGGATGTTCTCACCAGTGTAAGCTTTCTCTCCTGCTCCCTTCGTTGCAACATGAATAGACTGAGAATTGTTGAAATCTTCCAATTCTGTTCCTTTTTTGCTTAACACTTCCTTCTTCAAATTCACTCTGCTTTCACATTTCATTCTGAACAGCAAGAAGACACCAGGCCAAACCTTCAACATTTTGCTCAGAAATCCTTTCAGCTAAGTGTCCAAGATCGTCACAAGTTCTATTTTCCACAAAAAGCTATAACAGGACTTGGGCAAATTCTTTGCCACTTTATAACAATAATTGCCATTCATCTAACTTGGAACAAGATGCTACTCATTTCCATCTCAGATCTCACTTGAAATGCTTTCACAAATTCATGCTTTTACCAGCATTCTGTTCTTAGAAACTCTCTATAGTTTCCCTCTTTTCTGAGTTTTTACCAAAGGCATCTTTGATGTCCATAGATCTAGTAACAGGCTTTTCATGACAACTCAGTTTTTTGTTTGTTTGTTTTTTTGTTTACATTCAACCTCAAAAATCTTTCAGCCTCTATCCATTAGCCAGTTCAAAACCAGTCTCACATTTTCAGGTACTTGTTATAGCAGCACCTCACATCCTTTTACCAAAAATTGTATTCATTTGCTCTCACAAAGAACTGTAGGCTGAAGGACCTATCACATTTATTTTCTTATAATTCTGGAGTATACATGTTTGAGATCAAATGCTGGCAGGGCTGATTTTGTCTGAAGTTTTTCCCACTGGCTTCTAGATAAGTTGGTTTCTTACATCTTCACACAGCATTTCCTCTGTGTTTGTTCGTGTCTTAATCTATTCTTAAGAGGATGCCAGTCATATCGAATTAGGGCCCACCAATTCATTTAGCTGAATTGCTTTTTAACTTACTCCCTCTTTAATGACCCTAAATTTAATGTTGTCACAGCCTAAGATATCAGGTGTTGGGCTTCAATCTTCAGTTTTTGCAGGGACATAATTCAGCTCATAACATCATCTCTAGAATATTTTCACTTTTCTCTTGAAGTTCATTGAGTTTTCCAAGCCAGAAAACAGTTCCATCAGTTTTGGGAAACACTCAACTATTACCTCTTCAATAATTTCTTCTGCAATATTCTATCCTTGCCTTCTAGGACTCCAGTTATGTTTCATAGATAATTTGCAACGCATGTGTTTCTTATGTTCTGCTCCTTTGTTTTTTTCCTTGTCTCTGTGCTTCAGAGTTCTACTAAGTTCTTACTATTATTTTTCTCACTTCTACAATGGGTGTTTTTTTGTATTTTCTATCTTTAATTTGCTCATTTTTCATGTATCTTTTTTTATTTTTTCACATTCAGAATTTTATTTTATTTTATTTTATTTATTTTAAATTTATATATATTTCACATCATTTCAGTTCCTGGGGGTCACCCACCACCTCCCCTTCCCACCTGCTCCAGCTGGTCCCCATTCTCCCCTTGTGCAGTTTCATTTGGTTGACCATATATTAGTGAAACCATTTGGTTTCTGTCCCTTTCTATCTGGCTTGTTTCTGCTAGAATGATTTCTTCTAGGTACATCCAGGTTTCCATAAATTCATCAAATTTGTCATTTTTAATTGATAAGTAATACTCCATTGTGTAAATATACCACATCTTTTTCATCCACTCATCTGTTCTGGGGCATTTGGGTTGTTTCCATGACCTTGCAATTATAAATAGTGCTGCAATAAACATCCGAGCACAGGTGTCCTTTTGTACCCACATTGAGGTCTCCTTTGGGTAGATTCCCAGAAGTGCAACTGCTGGGTCAAATGGTGATTTCATTTTCATGAGTTTGAGGGTCCTCCATACTGCTTTCCATAGTGGCTGGACGAGCTTACATTCCCACCAGCAGTGTAAGAGTGTTCCTTTCTCTCCACATCCACGCCAGCACTTGTTGTTGCCTGTTTTTTTGATGTGGGCCATTCTTAACTGGTGTAAGGTGGTATCTCATTGTGGTTTTGATTTGTATTTCTCTGATTGCTAGTGATATTGAGCAATTTTTCATGTGTCTGTTGGCCATTTGTATTTCCTCTTTGGAGAAATGTCTTTTTAGTTCTTCTCCCCACTTTTTGATTGGGCATCTTGTTTTGTTTTTGTTTAGTTGTGTGAGTTCCTTGTAGATCAGTGTTATTAATCCCTTATCACTCTTTTGGAGGGC
>PVHY01028272.1:0-15372 GCA_004024945.1 Uropsilus gracilis | reverse complement strand
TCTTGTTTCCAATTTATCTTCTTTGGAAGGCTGTGGAGAATATAGAGTATTTCATTAATAAAATCCCAGCCAGATCAGACTCTGTCATCACTATTGATTCTCCTTTCAGAGATCCTACTGTGTCCCCAGCACCTCCGCTCTTCTAGTCAATACTCTCCTTCCAAATCAACATGGTCGTCTGGCTTTTGTTTCAATATCTTTATGTATTTCCATTGATCTGTCTCTCTCTTCATAGAAACTTAGGAAAAAGTAAAAATAGTCAACAAGATAAAGAAGTTAAAAACAAGAGTGTCCCATCTCCCCCACCCCCACCCCCCAAAAAGGACTGGGGAAAGAGACTAGGAAAAGTGTGGTGAATTTTTTTAAATGCTACAGTGATTTTTAAAATCTAGCTCCCTAGAAATTTGAAAAAAAATCTTCTAATTTGTCAGTTCTCAAGGATATACATTCTGTTTTGTTCAGACTTCATTGAAATCTTCAGTCATACTAGTCACTTAATTCTAGAGCTGTTGAGCTCTTTTAGACAGTGATTCCTGACATGATTTTTTGTACATTGACAAAGAAAGAATATTTACATGTGGATTTCTCTATGTTTAAAACATTGTAATAATTGAACATTATTCTAAGCCAGGGTTTCTCTTTGCAGTCAGCATATGGGCTAATAAATTATTTTCAAAGATACCAAAATTTAGAAAAACTACTGGTTATGGTTATATGTGCCTTTTTTTGAGACTAAACTTTGTTTCTCTAAATACTTGTCATTGCAAACAGCCCATCTCTTCTGCTTCTTTGCATTTAGTCCAGTTATCTGTTAGCACCCATAAATCCCCTTTATTGTTCCAGGGGGGACAAGGCTATACCTTATCTCTGATATTTCAAATCTCAGTGGAACACGCTCCTACCATTGCTTTAAAAGCTAATTGGAGCTTATGCTACATCGTGTACTACCACCTACCTAAGACTTTTCATTTCAAATATAATTTTCAAAACCACCAAGGAGAGAGAGAGAAGAACTGTAGCTAAAGGGTAGATAAAATTAGGGTCAGAAGAAATGTGATTAACAGGAACACTGCTAACTCAGGCAAGAGACTCCCCCAGGTAGCCCTGGAAGGAGCCAAAACTTTATCTATTGAGAATCGCTAATTTTTTGATAACATTGAACAGGTGCTGTGGGCATGATGGCAGAGTTGCCAGAAATATTAGTATAAAGAAATCAGACATCATTTCTCTCCAAGCTGCTTGCTTGCTTGCTTTGTTTATTTATTGTTTGTTTGTTTGTTTGTTCACTTATTTATTTATTTCAGATAAGGGAGAAGGGAGAAGCTAAAGGTTCTGAGCATTGAACTCTGCCAACTCTTTTGGGCCTCCACTCTGATTATATGCAGAGAATCAGTTTGGGGGTTATAAATTAGAATTAAGCCAAAAGTATATGGTCCCTTTGGACTGGGAAATATTTATGCTAAATGGAGTACTAGAGAAGAAGGTGGAGGAGTAACCCTGTGAAATGTTTTGTTCAAATGCAATACTGAAAAACATCCATCTGCAAAATTCTATTTCCTTAGTTTCTGTACTTTGCTAAGCTAGTCAGTTATAAAGTACCATAGCTGAAAACACACGTGCACGCATGCGCACACACACACACACACACACACACAATTTGTTTTTCTCTCAGGAATTCACAGGAGTGCTGCTTCTCACTGGGGTGTGATCCTGTCTGTATTTGTACATCTTTCAGTAATGGAAAAATGATACTCTTCTCTGAGTGAAATGGGCTCTGCAGAAGAATCACATGAAGCCATCCCAGGCAACCCACCTAAGGTGACCAAAGACACCCTGAGGCTTTTGAAAGACAGGGCTTTACAGCTCCTATTTAATACTTGAATGCAACCAGTAGCAGAGCTATGCAGCCATAGAGGGGCCATGAGGAGGGCTGTGGGGAGAACAGTTTCAGGAGAACAGGTCAGTTGAACGAAGAGGAAGATAAGAAGGGACAGATCACAGAAGACTAGAAAATTGCTAGTAAGCAAATCATGTTTATCCTTAGACATCAAGCTTGGGTCACCAAAAAAGAAGTGGGTTTGGAGATTGAATCTTGATTAGAAATACTAGCTGTGGTGTCTACTCTACATAAGTCCTCTTTCCTGTAAAATGGTAGCCTGACATCCCTGAAGAGGAAGGAGGAAACATATGGCCTTGTGAACCCCTCCATGTGAGGGCCAAGGAGAGCATGCCCTCAAGGGCAGCCATGTACATAGGCAATGGGTGTTATTATGGTAGACTGGTTCCGTCACAGTTAATCCCTCAATATAGCAGGAATAGGCAATACTAGAAGACTTGAAAATTAGAATCAGTAACTGAGAGACCAGATGAGGCAGAGTCAGGGCTATGAGCAGGATAGAGAGTCTCGAGTAACACATAATTGTGTTTTATTTTTTCTATATTTAAGAGACTAGGTCTCGCTATGTTGCCCAGGGTTTTCTTGAACCTGCGGACTCAAATGATCCCCAGCCTCGACTTCCCAGGTAACTGGGATTACGGCACACGTCACCACACCCAGCTAGCACATAATTTTAAATGACAGAATTCAAGGAGAATAATATAGAGTCCAGGAGGGAGATGCCTCCTGGGAGGAGAGAAGATACTAGCAGAATCAAAGACAGAGACACAGAGGTTCAGAAAGACAGTGAGTTGGCTGTCTAGGATAACTAAGTGTCCTACCTGAATGTTCCTGTTGTAATTCACTCCATATAGTGTACAAGAAATTTTCTTTTTTCCTTAAAGGGTCTTAGTTGAATCTCTTTCTCTGAGAACATAAAGAGCCTAGGAAGCACAAATGACTTCCATCCAGGTGACCCAGGAGTTGGAAGATCAGCATAGGCAGCAGCAAGGAATGGGAGAAGCCAGCAGATAGTGTTGTTAGGAACAGACAGTGGCAGATGTTCCACCATGTCACCTCCAGAGAGAAAAGGAGAAAGCATTACCCTCTTAATTCTTCTGCTCGCTCTGACTTTGCTGAGTTTGCTGAATTATCTCCCCACCTCATTTCACTCCTTTTTTAAAACTAAAACCCATAATTCATAGGTGTGGGAGAAAAAAAGAATCAGCAAAAGTGAGAAGTAAATCTCCCAACCTTCTTCCTTAAGAGCTCTTTCCTATCAAACCCCGGGGTATGGAGCCAGGTGAGGGGATTTGTAGCCCTTGGCCCGGCCCTCATCCAAACCAGACTGGGAGTAGGGGCTAAGGCCCCCTTGAAAGACCTGGCTCTCTGGGGAGCCCCCAGAAGAGGATAAGGTCTAGGGGCTTCAGGACTGAAGATCCTGACCTCCGCCCTTTCAGTGTCTGGGGGTGGGGGGTGGGGCACACCCAAGGGTCCTGAGAGAGGATTAGTACGCTCCTCCCTCCAAGTCTGAATGAGCCTTCTTGGGCTGAAGGTGGGAGTGAGGCCCTTTCAAATGGCACAGGTCCTGGGAGAAGAGCTCCAGCACACCCCTGCTGCAGCCTAAACCACTGGCGGGGGTGGGGGGCAAGGATCAGTCCTTTGCCACTGGGATCTCAGGGTCTCAGGGACTCTGAATCCAGGGATCTCAGGCTGGGGAAACTGGCCTTTGCCTCCATGTGGGCAGGGGGTGGGGGCTAGATGCTTCTGCTGGGGTAGGGGGGTCCCCATCTGGTTTTTTCCAACCGTAATCGGACCTGCACAATGAATGAAAAATCCAGCTGCAGCTATAATACAGAGGAAAGGAAGTAATAATGGCCCTGGATACACTCACCACCAGCGTGGGACAAGCAGCATATAACCACTGAGACCGAAAGGTGAAACCAGCAACTGAGGTGACCCGTCGCAGATTCCTACCTGCACTGTCTCTGGCACTGGGGAATCAAACCCTGGGCCCACAGTAAGGTGCCATGAGAGTCTCTCTCCTTTACCAATCGATGGGAGAAGAAAGCCACAATGATGTGGCTGTGGCCCCATGGCAGAACTGCTAACAAGAAAGAGGAGAGGAGTTGGACTAACCACCTGGGGAAGTCTGTTCCCAGCAGGGAATGCCTCTACCACCAATAACCGGGAGTTAGATTCCCAAACCCAGATATCAGAACTGTATGGCACAGAACTAGCAACACAAGACAAACACCAGAAAGGATCCTGGAGAAATGCACCACGTATCCCGACATACTCAGCCTATCATCTGCATTAGCTACTCCTGGAGACCCGAGCCTGGTGACTGTCCCTGAGTGCAAATCTGCACCCAGGAAATAAAGGACATAGTTCCAGTGGGCCAAACATGGGCCAATGACTTGCAGTGAGAGTAGTTGGAGTGACCAGGAGAAAGGGGGGCGGGGTGGGATGGGAATAGTGCAACCATACAAACGTGGTCAGTATTGTATGAAAATTAGAAAATAATAATAAAAATTTTTTTAAAGAAATATAAAAAAATAAAAAGACTTCTGCCTTAGAGTTTACTCTAGTATTTCTAGCATTTCCAGGGATATTTTATGTCTGCTAGCATATGATTATACTCACACTGATATTCCTTTACAAAAGTGAATTATGTGTTTGCACCAAAGTACATCCAAGGGTACATTTGCAGAAGTAGAAATACTCTGCCCAAAACTGTATGCTTTTAGTTATGATCGACAGGGCCAAAGTTAGACTTGTTTTGATTAGCATCCCAAACATCAACACATAAAAGAACCCTACCTTTTCCCATGTATCATCAGATGTCCAGGATTTGGCCAGTTGGATAAGCAGAACATACTAGCTGGTGGTTTTAACTTGTACTTCTTTAATTTCAAAATGAGGCTGAGTGCAAATTTCCTTTTTAACATCAACTTTCTTTCCTCTCTTATTCTTGGGGCACTGGAAGTCCTGCTCAAAGTGTTATCCCCAAACCAGCAATCTTGACATTACCTGGTCCATGTTGGAAATATGGACTCTGGACCTGCCTAAATCAGAAGAGGCATCTGTAGCAAGACCCCCTGGGTACTCTTTTTTTAAAAAAAATTATTTATTTTGTTCTTCAGATCACAACCTCAGTAAGTTGTGATCCCGCTGGTGCCCCTTCCATTCCCTCAAACCCCACTCTTGTTGTTTACTAGTCTGTGTTGTGTCCATTAGTCTCTTTCCTTTGGCAGTGTCCTTTCACAGGGTGAGGGACTGTGTTGTTGGAACCAGGCGAGCCTTGCAGATGGATATTCAGTCTTAAGTTTGCGTTGGGCGGCCAGGCTGTATTCATTTGTGATCTGTCCATGTTTTCTTGCTTCAGGCCATCTTCTTTATTCCCGTCTCCGCTGCTTTGCTGCTTTACCTTATGGTTCTGGAATCAGATTTAGGGGGTCTCGCCCCCAGCCAGTGTTCGTCAAGAAGTTTCTCTGTGAATACAGGTGCCTATGAATGGCCTTTGAAGATCATCTCCTCTGCCTCAGTTTGCAGTTTTGATGTGGGGTCAATTACCCCATCTTTGGTCTTCCTCTCCTCTCCCATAGTGTGAGGAGGGTGTGTTGCTCTCCTTGAAGGCATCTCCAAGATGAGGTCCCCGGTCTTCCCAGCCCAGTGAGCGCATAGGTGCGCATGGTGACATTGTGTCTCTACAGTTGTTTCTCTTGTCTCGCATGCACTGGTTCTCTTGGTTATCCATCTGCTGTGTCCAGCTCAGGCTTGTGGGTTGAATTTTTGCATGATCCCTCATCTGTTCTATGATGGGGTTTGTGTTGCGCATGTTCTTGCTCCTCTTGAAGTTTAGCTGGAGTGAGAGTGAAATGGAAGGGGCTTCCTCCTCCCCCCCCCCCAACCTGCATGGTACCTCCCTGAGAGGGGCAGGGCCCAGATGGCTGAGCCTGCGCCTTTCCATGCTCCCCTTGGGCTAGCAGCAGAGGCAACATGGCTCTGCAGATCCAGGCTGCAGATGGCTGCCCTATGCAGCAGCCATCTGCTGGTGGGTGAGATCACCAAGACCCCTACCCTGTCCCCTCTCCAGGGCTCACCTAACTTAAGGGGCTTACCCAGGATCCTTCACCCCCTTTCCCTCCCGCTGGCAAGGGAGCACCAATGGCTCCCCCTGGGTATTCAAAGGTGCATTAAATTGAGGAGCCCTGCTATAGTCTTTTCTGACACATGATGTAGAATTGGTTTCAAGTTCAGAGACTTTTAAGGGGTTTAACTTGGCTCCTGTGAAAGGATTCTTTGCTGCGTGGCCAAGTAGTTGCTGTCACCACCAAGGTTTGGCTTCTCCAAACCTCACACCTTTGTTTTCCCTTTACCCTTCAGGGCCTAGATGCCTCTTTCTAACTTTACCACTGTCACTTCACCACTTGCCACTTGTTTATTCATAGGTCATACACAGTTGATGGTCTAAGAAAATCAACCAAGCCCATGAGTGCGCTTAACCAGGACATGAAAGTATAGAAAACATTATCAACTGGGTAAATGTGTTCTCTGTTTTTCACCTCCAGCTAATGAGAAATTACACATCCTGGGCTCATAAACTCCATATCAAGGTGTGAATCAAGTTCTCGATAAAGAACAATTTTCTTAATTCTGTGAAATAGACTCTATCGCTGCCGTGTTTATGCAGTTTCAGCTTCATGAAATGATCCCTGAAAAAAAAAAAAACAGAAAAACAAAAAAAGCAGACTCACAAGAGGAAGACCCTTCTCTATTAGCCCTCCAGAGCTGTCACACAGCGCCCTACAGACTGGGCATCTTCATAGGATACATTTATTTTTTTCACAGTTCTGAAGGCTACGTGTCTTGAGTACTGGGTGTTTTCTGGGTCAATGTTTTCTGAGGTCGCTCTTCATGGCTTAGAGATGATCTTTTTTTTTATCTACATGTCTGTCTCTCTATCATGTATTTAATTTTTTGATTTTAGTAAGAACACAAGCTTTACCCTTCTGATAAAATTTGACATGCATGGCTTACAGTAGTGTTAACTATTTGCACAATGTTTCACAGCAGATATTAGAACTTCTTTATATTCAATAACTGAAATGTATACTCGGAGAACTGAAATTTTCATTTTATTTTCCTTTGTCCCCGGTACTTGGCAATCACTACTATTCTCTCTGTGTACACTTAGTGTCCTTCAGATTCATTCATGATTTTGTGTGGAAGGATTTCTATCTTTTTGGAACCTCCTAAGACCCCAGTGTCTGGATAGGCTGCATTTTTTTATCCATTTATTGATGAGTGTACACTTATGTTGTTTCATAGCTTGGTTATTCTGAATACTGTTGTAATAAACACGGAAGTAAATATACCTCTTTGGGATTTTGATTTAAGTACTTTTGATATATCCAGAAACAGGGTTACTGGATTGCATGTTAATTCTATTTGTAATTTTTTAAGAAACTATCTATAGTTATCTATCATGGCTATATCAGTTTACAGTCCCATCAGTGGTGTACTAGAGTGTAAATTTCTGCACATCTTTACCAACATCTATCTTTTCCTTTATTAATAAAAGTCACCTTAACAGGTGTGATATGATAGCCCATTGTGATTTTGACTTGGATTTCCTTAATAATTAGTGATATTGAACATATTTCCATAAACTTGCTAGCTTTTTTTTTTTTGTCTTTTAGACATTTCTGTTGAAGTTCTAAGCCCATTTTTAAAATGCTAATTGTTTTTTGTTATTAAGTTATACATATTTTGGGTATTAACCCTTATCAGATAGAAAAAATATTTTCTCCCTTTCTGTAAGTTGTGTCTTTACTCTATTTCTTGTGCTGTGCAAAAGTTTTTTAATGTCTTTAACTTGATGATTTTTGCTCTCATTACTTGTGCTTTTGATTTAACACCAAAAAATCACTACCAAAACCACTATCTTGAGTTTGCCCCTTTATTTACTTCTAGGGTTTTATAGTCTTAAGTCTTCTGTTTCAGCTTTTAATCTTCTCTATCCCCTCCAAATGTTTCCAATAGGACCAAATGCTTCAGTCTTTAAAAATAATTTTGCTTTCTTCACAAATTCTGTCTCTTCTCTGTGGCCTTTATTACAGTGTGGCCATTTTGAGTCAATATTTACTGCAGTGACAAGCAGCTAGAGTTGGAGTTATAACTCTGGCCCTATGTTGCAGGTGAGGAAGACAATACACAGGGAAGGAAAGGAAGCTTGCAGCATTTGCAAAGTCAGATGTGACTACATTGTGACTTTAAAAATTGAACCCAATTTTGTTACATTTTTCAGTCTATTTTATTTGATATAAATATAGCTGTCTCTGCAATCTTTTGGGTGCCATTTTTCTGAGTCAGTCTCTGGTGGCATTTCTAACTACACTCTTACTCTATCACAATTTTGCTGATCAGTTTTTGATGACAAATAGAAAAACAAGAGGATGCTATTCTGAGAATTAAAGAAGTAACAACACTAAGAATCTTAGTGCCTTTCTTTAGAACTAGTTTCCTATTCCTGTTCCATAGCATGAGCTGGAGTAGAGCCTCTTAGGGTAGATTCAGTGAGAATGAACATTTCAGGCATTGTCAGCATCAAGTGGTTACTTACTGATTCCTACAAATGAGTCATGTTCTGTGGTTTGATAATGCTTCCTTGGCTGATAATCATGATATCATTATGGCTTTTTTCTTGGGCTGGTTTCAGTGCTGAATTTGGTCTAAAGACTACAGCTGTGTACCTATGTACTTTCTTGTAATATCCTCCAGCAGGTTCATGTCTATTGAATCATTGGATTATTATTAATTTTTTCAGCTTTATTATGTAGTATTGATATTTACCCCTTCTCTCATATGAATTACGTACATTTGTCAATAGACTGTAAACTCTTCATGATTTCTTTGCCTGAAAATAAATTATTTAGTTTTATAGTAAAATCTGTCTAATTTTGCCTTCATTGTTTTTGAATCCCTTGACTACCTTGCCACAATTATATAATATCTATGTACATTTTGGCTTAATAGTTTAATAACTTTCAAAAGCATTTCATTTTTGAGTGAAATTCACACCAAAAAAACCCTTTTATGAAAAATTTATCAACAATTTTGGTGTTTGTGATACAAGAGATATAAATTTATTCTTTCAATCATCTCAGAAAAAGTTTTATTAAATCATCCATCTTTTCTGTTCCTACTGTATATGAGTCAAGCTCTGGTTTCTCCATTCTCCATTAATGAATCTGTCTATTCTTATACTGTTCTCTCATGATTTAATTTATGGAAATTTCTATCATGTTTCATTATCTATTGGGGAAGTTCTGAATATCTCTGAAATTACCTTAGACGTTCTAGCACATTTAATCTTCTAGAAGAATTATTCAATTTTTCAGTTTCAAAAATACCATTGAACATTTTTTAAATTCAGTTTATGTTTTTATTGTGAAAATTATTAAGCCACAAAACCAAAATGTTTTGGTTAAGCCACTAATCCAAAACATAAATTTATATATGATTCTGGATTGATTAAGAAAGTAGATTTTACTGCTAAAAACTAACTTCCATAAATAAAGTTAAAAGACAGTTAACAGCTTGCCAGAAAATTATTTGCAATATTTGTTGAACCTCATATGACAAGTATATGCACTGGGCATTCCTCCTTGAATAAAATATTTGTTTATCGAACAAACAAAATTTTCTATTTTGGAACCTAGAAATAAAAAGTTCTGATTTTTGCTCACACATCCTATATTAATATACCTGACTCAACGCTCATTAGTTATAGCTTTACAATTTGTAAACAAATTGCATTTTTCAATTTGTAAATTGTAAACAAATTATTGTTGTCTGTAGACAACAGTTTAACTAAAAATAAAAGTGGCTTTGTCTATATTTTCTCCCTCTTATTTTATTTACTTTTAAGTATTGACTGCAACTTCAAAAAGGACACTGAATGCTACAAATGTTAAAAAAAAATCTGCGTCTAACATAAATGGGACATTTGAGACTATTTCACCATTATACTCAATGTTTGTTCAAGGCTTCCAATAGATCACTTTTATCAGTTAAAGGAAGTTTGAGTCAGAATCATTGGTTACAATAACCTTAAAAAATCATCTATTGTACGTGTTATTTTGCTACTTTAAAATCAGTTATTTTTGCAAATTATCTGTTTGAACCATTGATAGACTTCTAAATTAAAATTTTCACTTGATCTTAATGCATATTTTAATGTAATATTGAATTTGGTTAATGCCTTATTTATATATTCACGTTATATTCTTAAGTGATATTGATCTACAGTGTTCTTTTGTGAATAATAGCCATAGGAATTATCTCCTAGATCTTATAATAGTCCAGTCCCAAAACTCACCTGGACATCATACATATTTTATTGTTACCTATTTAATTTCTTCGGCAGTTACAAGTCCATTTTATGCATCTAGCCCTTGATTTTGCTAAAGGGTCATCTGTTTCATCTAGATTTTGATGCATTTGGTACTAAGATGTATAAATTATTTTTTACAGTTTTCTCCCTGTTTTCATTAATTTTTTGTTTTAATGGGTAGCATTCTTACCAGTATTCCTGATTTATTAATTCTCTCCTTTACTTAAGCAGACATGCCCAAAGCTTAACTATTACATTGGGTTTTTATAAGAACATGCTTTCAGGCTTATTGATTAAATCTGCTTTCTTATATCAGTTTTATCTTTATTAATACTTCCCTTCCATTGTCTGAATTTTAATGTTGCAAATATATTTTTATCTTGAAAATGCAAATAATAGAAAAACAAAGATTAAACAATTACTATAAAATTTAATAAAAATAAATAGCAACAATTTTCTGTTCTACTCCTTTTCACATTCCAGTTCTGTTTCTTAGGGGAAACCACTGCCAAATCTTTTCCTACCGCATTCAATCTTTACTATCACGAAATATCATGGAAGACAATATCCTAAAAGAATATTTTCATTGCTACCTGTTGATTTATCAGTGTTAGATGTTATCTATCCATTATGTTTTGTTCTGTAACAGAAATACCATGCAAACCAGCATCCTCTGATTTTGTGATTTGCTTTGAATTATAGTCAGTATTTACATTATGACTGTAAATACAGTTTGCTATTGAAAACCATATAGTCTTTCTTCCTTGTATGTGCTTTACTTTTACTGGAATGATTACTTTTCTCACTTTTGGTAACCTTTATACCTAAGGAAGTTTCCATATGCTCTGGAAGGTATCTATCAATTTTTTCCAAACACTGAAGCACAACAATTAATTTTTTTTCACCATGTTTCTGTCATTGCAATTTCTTTACTGCAGCTTCTAAGTCTCCTGCTGGATTGGACAGGTTGCTGCTGAGGTCCATCGTGTGACTTCCAGCCAGGGGCTTTCTTTCATTCTTTCTTTATGCAAAATCCCGTTTTTCATAGATCTCATATTTTCTTTTTTGTTGTTGTTTTAATCTCTCACTTTGATAAAAACAACTTCCAAAGTTTTCCTTGAAAAGAGTGGATGAAGATCTTTTTAAGTTTAAAATACCCAATTTTAGGCTCAGGGATAATTGTTGGTTTGGTTAGGGATGTAGCTCTTTCGCATCTAGTATTAAGGTTAAGAAGTACAGTGATTCTCATTCCCATGTTCTTCTTTATGACCTATTTTCAACCTTCTTTTCATAGAACATTTTGAGATTTTATAATGATGATGTTGGTCTGACACTTTTTATTATTACTTGTGATTGGTCTATTGGTTTTGCAAGTTTTTCTTGATAATTCCCTCCTGTATTTTCCCAGTACTCAGTCTCTAGCTTCTAATAATGGATCAATCTTGGATTGATCTTTCAATGTTCTCGTATTTTCTCTTCCATCTTCCATATATTTGTTTCATTTTTCTTTCCTTGATTTATTTTATTTTCTGTGAAATTTCCTTAACTTTATCTTTTAATTCCATTACTGACATTTAAATTTCTAGTAGCATATTTTCAATTGTCGAGAGCTCTTTCTTATTTGCTAATTAATTTCTTTATTATTTACCAAAACACTGTTCTCTTTCATCTCTCAAATAGTAGTTGTTATTCTGAAAACTTACTCTGTTACCCTCATAATTATTATGTGAATACTGTTCCCTACGTTTTTGTTGGTGGTGGTGGTGTTTGGTCGTAGGTCTATTCAATTAGGAGTATTTCCCAAAATACTCCTGGCTGTCTCCACCACAAGTAGAATTTAGTGCTAAAATGTTGACTGGAATCTCTGGGTACACAGGAAAGGTCATAGGATTACAAAATGTAACTTTTGCTGAAGGACCCTCGAATGTTAGCATCTGTTACTCATTTGTTCCAGAAGGGAGTGAACCATTAGCTGATTGCTGGTCACTATAGTAGGTGTGCAATTTATAGTTGCTAGATATAACTAAACTTGATTCAGAAGAAAGTGACATTGTTTTTCAGAATGACTTTAATATCATTCATCTACATTTCTTAGCACTGTCATGACAATCTCCAAAGTGGTAATAGACTCCCATAATCAATGCATAAATTAACTTGAAATATATAAATTAACTTCAGCTTCTTGCTACAGCTCTGCAGTTTAAATCAATTGTTCTTAAAACCTATCTGGGTATAAGGTTTGTTGACAACTGAGTTTATGTGTCCACTCGAAAGCCACTTAGCGATGCTTCTTATCTCCACTTGACAGCAATTCCACAATTGTTAAAGCAACCACAGTCACCTTCGTAGACATACCCAGAAGCCTCTTGGTCAGTTCTCCCTGTTTGAATTCCTTAAAAATTACTCTCTTGTAACTCTAATTCAGCAGGCAGCATCCTTTGTACTTCACTGTATACTTAATAAATTTCAGGTATTGTTCTTGGTGATGAAGTTATAGCAAACAGCCAAATCTGTCCCTCTGCCTGGGCCACTGGTGAAAGCTGGAGCTAATTTGGTAAGGCTTGCAAAAAGCAGACAATATATGACATAATCTACAACACGGAGGCGTCTCAAAAACAGTGTACTGAGTGAAGGAAGATATTCAGATGAGGTCATGCTTATTTCATTTTATTAAATATCTAGAATAGAAGCAGCTTTGTAGTTAAAACATATATTTGCTAAGAGGAGTTGGTTTGTGTGATTATGGAGACCGACAAGTCCCAAGAGCTAGAGTGTGAATCAACAAGCTGACACCTGGAAAGCTGATGGTTTCGTTCCAGTCTGAAGGTTGAGAGACTTGGTATACAGGAAGTTAATACTTCGTTTGAGTCCTCTGACTGGACAAAGCCCACTCTCACATTAGAAGAGGCAATCAGCTTCAGTTAGTTTCCTACTTGAAATGTTGATGTCATCCAAAAGCATCCTCACAGAAACTTCCAGAGCAATGATTGATCAACTATCTGGGCACCCCATGGCCCAATCCAGCTGACACATAAAATTAACTATCACAAGTTTCAAAGGAGTGATGAAAATGTTCTAATATTAGATAGTGGTGATGATTTCACAGTTCTGTGAATATACTAAAACCCACCGAATTGTATACCTCAGAGTGAATTGTATGATAGGTAGATTTAATCTCAAATAAAGTTGTCCAAAAATAAACAAAGGCAACATAGATTCACAATTCAAAAACAAATACAAGAGTGGGCACCGTAGACATATCCCAAGAGAATTGAGCTGCGCATCCCAAAAGTCCATCTAGCACCAAGTATGTGCAGGTACCAGCAAAGTGGGCCCCTCCAAGAGCTTGTTAGGAAGTGGACTGATGGCCCCACCACAGACCTGCTGACTTAGCATCTAAATTAGTACAATCTCCAGGGGCTGCATGTGCCCTTTGAAACGAGAAGCTCTGATGTAGTGGTCTTAAATTTCACTTATTGATTTGTTCTGAGCAATGGAATAATAATCAACATCTGACATTGAGATTTGATATGTGAAAAAGTAAAATACCACATTTCTGGTTGAAGAGAGACAAGGAAACAATCCCACCTGCTGTTCCATCATGACCCCCAAAGCTCAAAGAGAATTGCTCCCAGGAACCTAAGAAAAACAGTTAAGTTCTCTCTCTCCCTCCCTCCCTCTCTCTGTGATAGAGTTTTTAATTTACACTAGCACAGAAGAGAATCAGTCCTCTCTTTCAAAGGGAAAAGAAGAAAAGGATGCCTTAATATGGATTTGTTTCTCTCTTCTCCAGAGCCCATTGCCCACCCCAGGTTTTCTGTCTTTTCTCTCTGACCCAAGCTGTCCATGCTACACTCATCTGACCGTGTGTGGCTGGCCTGTTCCGGTGCACACTGCAAGGAAGAGACATTTCCCAGCGCCCGTGTGTCTCTGGGTGCCTCCAGCTAAACCCTGCAGTTGAACCATTGGAAATGCAGCTGATCTTCCCTAAGGAGCCAACACCCCTCCCTCATGGCATCACCGGACAATCAGACAGCATCCCACTGACCTCCACAGCTGCGGGCGACAGCCTCTAATTCATCTGGTATTTAACCAGGGCAAAGCATCCTCTGGCTTTGAGATGTTTGTTGTTGTGAGCTGAGCCTGCCTCATCTCCTGCTCACTCCTTGTTCAGGGTTTCACACTAACTTGTAGTCTGGAGGCAATGCACCTACTGCACAAAACGCTCTCCCTCTAGCTTCTATTTGTGCTTTTCAACTTTTATTCTCTAGGGTTGCCTCTTGGCCATTGAAGAATCTCAGGGTTGAACTGGGACACATTTTCCAGAGAAGTAAAATAAGACCTAGAAGATCATGAAACATGGAAATATCAGTCTGGGTTCCAGATGACCCAGTCTTTCTAATTCCAAGTGCATTTCTCCTGGGCAAACCGTGTCCCCATATTAGAATCCATAGCTCAGAGCACCAAAGTGCTGACCAGTTGGCAACTAGACCTGGAAATCACAAGAAATTCTCCAACTTTCTTTTAAATGTTGGGATATATTTTAATACCCATGGAGATATAACCACCTCTCTTATCTATATGATCTCATAGAAGATGTTAATGAGGAGGATAGTGTTTCCACATGTTTCTGGTCTTGGTCTTCTGAATCATGCAGTATTTCCCCTTTGGAGGAAAGCTGCTCCTCAAGACCAGGAACAGAAAGCTCTCAGTTGGCCTAAATAACAAATCTGTGACTTGTCCAAAGTGTGTCTCAGATTCTCTATCCTCCCTTCTTGGAAGTTGTTTATGTTATTTGATCATAGGTATAAAAAGATACTTGGCTGAAAAGAGGACTAAACCTTCTCTCTCCCCCCCTGCCTCACGCTCTCTCTCTCTCACACACACACACACGCACACACACACACACATGCACACATGCACACACGTACACACACACATGCATACAAGCAGAAGAGATTTCTCCAAACACAAATGGACATATGATTATTTCGGCTCCTAGTCTTAAGAGTTGCTCATAACTCTTTCCTTACTTAACTATAAACTCAGTCTTCTCAAAGCCCTAGTCTTTAATCCCTGTGTACAAGTATGTATG
>PVHY01028271.1:0-15380 GCA_004024945.1 Uropsilus gracilis | reverse complement strand
CAGCACCTAAAACAGGGCCAGACCCACCATAGGCACCTAAGTGTTTGGAGAGGGATGAGGAAATGAATGAGAAAATGGGAAAAGCAGTTCTTACCCACGCTGCCTTTTTGTCCCCTTGGTCCTTCTGGACCTGGGTGGCCCAGGGGCCCAGGGATACCTGTAGATACACAAGAATGCCTCAGTCCTGTCTTCCTGACGGCACCTGGGAGCCAGGACTGAGCACCCACTACAGCAGCTGCATGATGTTACATACCCGGAATCCCAGGGAGTCCTCGATCTCCTGCGGGAACAGAAATAAAAGAGAGACGTCATCCAGAGGGCCTGGCCAGCTCCCTAAGGAGCCCTGGGGGATTTCCAGCAGGGGTGACAAGTAGCAATAAAATTAGAGGCTGCCCAGTTAAGTTCAAATTGCAGATAAGCAAACTTTCAATATAGGTGATTCCCTTGTAACATAGAGAACCGATTTATAACGGAAAATTATTTATCTGCAATTCTGATTTAACTGGGTGTCCAGAAGGGGGTTGGCACTTGGTGGTGGCTTGAAATGGTCAACTAATGAATATCTGAGGTTAAAAAGTTCATATTCTATTTACCTTTAGGGCCTTGACTTCCCGTGTCACCTAAAAGCAGAAAGACAGGAAAACAGTGACGTGAAGTGAGAACAGAAGGTCAAGCTCTCCTAGTATTTAAGACCAATGGACCTAATCCACCTTTGAAGGGAGCCAGGCTATATGACATGACCACTCTTAGGTGATGCCTGAGGGTTTGTTCTGTTCTAAAATATTCTAACTGTAAAGCCAACTCTCAACTCTCTCTCCCTTTCCATTACTTGCCTTTCAGAGTGGGAAGATGCAAGAGAATTGTAACTTTCCAGTCTACCCAGAGAACCCTGCCCACCTAGAGAACCCAGCCCAGCGGCGGGAAACGAGAGCTAGGGAGGGCTCAGTTCACCACGATACCTTTGGGGCCAGGGCTTCCTCGGAGATTTCCTACAAGAAAAAGTAAATGTCAATTAGAGGCACACACGTGTGCACGCACGCACGCACACGTACGGACGCACGCACTTAAGCGCACGCACCTACGCACAAGCACGAGGGCCATCCCCAAGGTTCGTGGGAGGAAGCCAAAGCTCGGGTAGCACTCAAGTGAGAAAGCGCGCTCGCTGGCGTTCTCACAGACTCATAGACACGCACACTCACAGACACGCACACTCACAGACACGCAGACTCAGACGCGTGTCTGAGCCCCGAGCCGCCGGCCCGCGAGTGCCAGGAGAAGCCCGCCGAGTCCTCCGATGCTCTCACCGTTTTCTTGCTCCGTCATCAGCTTGTTCCTCACAAACAGCCAGATGGCCTCCTGGCTGCTGCCGTCCAGCCCGGTGGTCCCCACGGCTGCTCCCACGCCGGGCGCCATGCCCTGCAGTTGGTCCTTGCTGCTCCTCTCCATCTTCTCATTCAAATACATCACGTTTCTCTTGAGCTTCTCCAGCTCATCCACGCGAGCCTTCAGCTTCCTTACCTCCTCCGCTGAAACGGACAGGCCACGTCACCCTCGAGGCCCAGCGCCTGCCCGCACACACTCGCTGCCTCAGGCGGCCGCAGTGGGGACATTGGGGGACTGTGGGGGTTTCCTCCTGCCGCTGCGGACACTTCCTGGGCTATTTATAGGCTTCCAGTGTTAGTTACTCAAAATGGTGGCCAAGCCTTAGGAAAAGGCTAAGATGTCCAGAGTCAGACGTCTCCTCTGTACAGGAGATAGCCACCCCTCAGCGTCCCGGTGAGGCGGCTCGGACATGAGACCAAATACTCTTGGTCAGAGTAGGTGGGAGACTGATGGCTCTGGGGTTCTGGGAGCAGGTTGCTGCAGGGACACTGGGCCCTGGCATGGAACCTTGGCTGGGTGCTTCCTGGAGCCTCAGTTACCTCATCTACGCTAATCTCTCCTCATCTGCAGGAGCTTCTGCTGAGGTCATTACCTCATGTCCCCTGACCCGGACCCCGCGATTTCTGCCCCTCTGAACAGGCTGTGGGGCTACAGTCACCACATACCCAGAGCAATAAGGCCGAAGAGCAATCCCAGGAGCAGCAGCCAGGTGAGCAGCAGGCCCAGCAGCCATTTCCACCAGCTGCAACAGGAGCCACAGGGGCACCAGGCAGG
Organism: Uropsilus gracilis; assembly: GCA_004024945.1. Classification (NCBI taxonomy): domain Eukaryota; kingdom Metazoa; phylum Chordata; class Mammalia; order Eulipotyphla; family Talpidae; genus Uropsilus; species Uropsilus gracilis. The sequence goes on along the minus strand of PVHY01028271.1, from coordinate 13,223 downwards.
TGCTGCCCCCCAGGAACCTCCACCACTGCCACCACCACCTTTAATTTTGCCTCCTCCTCCTCCTCCTCCGCCACCTCCACCACCACCAATGTGTTCGTAGCCGTGAACTCCTGTGGAAGAAAGGGGAAAGGTAAGGCAGATGCAGGCGGCTCTTGCCCCCTTCATTACTTCTGGTGTTTCGTGCCTTCCTGTGGGCCTGAGTGGATGTGAGTGGGGCTTTCCTGTTCTTGTGCAGCTCTGAAAAGAATGCGGTTGGCTCTTGGCGTGGACACAGGGTCATGGCTGTAAAAACACCAGTCTGATAATCCTGGCTCAAGCTGTGTGACTCTGAGAAGGTAACTGTTAATCTCTCTGTTTCTTTTTTATATGCTGGGGCTAAGTTTACCTACTTCATGGGAGGGTTATTGAATGAAGTGAGATAAGGCATGTAAGGTAGTTAGCAGATTTGCAGCCCAATCTCGCACGTAGCACTTGGTTTATAAGTGTTGATTGTGAACACTGATCTGGCTGCATTTTATTAGCTCCGAACTGAAAGCACTCCCATCTCTACCTATCACAGGCCTCTCCTTTGTCATCCCCACAGTGCCAGAGATGCATCTGACTGAGGGCTGCCCAGGAAACTGTAGTAGAAAGAGCTTTTAGTATCTCAGTTGGGGTCCTGACCCTTGATTTACAGCCCTCACAGGCTGTTCTCCCAGCCTGTGGGAGGAGAGTGCGCAGGGCTGAAGATTGTGTGGTCTCAGACCACTTGGGGAACATAAGGGCATCCTGTGTTGTGCAGTAATGGGAGACACTGGCCTTTGAGGCAGATGGTGGGTGCTACCAGGGATGACTGGGTTGGAACACCATCCCCTGAGCTAACCTTCTCTACTTCCCTCCAGCCCCAGGCTGCTTCCTCTACTGCTCCCACCCTGGCCTGTTGTCTTTCAGGGAGGCCCTTTGCAACTGGGTGGCCTGTGTGCAAACAGGCTCCAGCCTCAAGGCTCCTTTCACCAACCGGTTCACGCACCTGAGGAGACAGTCTTGCCCTTTGTGGACACATTCAAGTCTCCTGAAAAAAAACACAAAGAACACAGACTTTGACCAGAGCTTTTATACTGGAGCTTATAATTGCAAGTTTTGGAGTAGGACTATAGGTAAATTTGCCCCAGGTTCCTTGCAAAACAGCACAACAAAAGGATAACAGCCGTTAACTCCATTCTCACCAATCTGGTAATTTCATCAAGGAAGATGCTTGGCAAATAATTATTGGTAGAAAAAGATGTTTAAACCCTCTTGTGACCTTAAACTTCTAAAGTCCAAGATGTTTTCAAAAGACTGTATTAGGGGCAGCCTTTGCATTCAGACATTAAAGATGCCTGTGAGAAATGACTCTTGAATTCCTGGTTGAGGGACTTAGCAGGGCCCTCACTCAGGTGAAGGGAACCCAGGAGCAAGAAAGGACTTGGAAGACTGTCCTTGAATGCCTGAAACTATTTGATCATTGAGTGTTTGTGGATGAGTGTGGAATTCTCTGGGAAGATTGTTTACAGCTTTTATCAGGTACCGAAGAATGTTTTGGCTCTATCATACCAATCCTATCTCTTAAATATAAGAAACCTTTAACTTGAAAGAGTTAGGGTTAGGATTGAATGATTTTAATTTGTATTTATGTAAAAATGTTCTGTGACTTAATTTTCTCATCTTTTACAGACTTCCCTGTACAGAATCTGTAGGACCCAGAGCATGTAAAGAAGTGCAGTCACCCAAGAGAAAATCTGGATATTTGGGAAGAAAAGAAACTGCTGGCAAGTACTTTGTAAAGCACGGAAATTATGGGAGGATGAGGTAGGAAAAAATTAGCACTATAGATGTCAAATGTCCTATGGGGGAAAGGGTGTGGATTGTGGGGTCTTTGCTTCAGTCATGTGCACACACATCAGTTAGAGAAGCTCTGGCCAGAGCCTGGAAAGCCCCCATTTCTCACATGCCTGGAGGCTGCTTATCCTGCTGACCCAGGGACCCCACTTGGAGTGGCAAGGTCTCAGAAGATGAATGTGGGTTGGTGGAATTTGGGGTTTGCTCTCACCATTAGTTTCTGATAGTAAGCGGGTGTCAGCAGTGTAGGCAGCTTGCTTTTCCTTTTTCAATGTATCCTCTGAAAAAGAAGCTGTGCACACAACCGTGATAATCCAGAATGTTTTCCCCCCATTCTTCCAAACATACCACCAGGGGTGGAGGAGATTGTTCTGATAGGAAGAAAGCCCAGCTCTCCTGGGGTAATCCCCCCCAACCTATGTCTGTGGCTAGACTTGCTGTTATCCAAGACCCACCTGGGAGCTATTTGCTGGAATTTTCTGGGCTTGTCTGCATTCAAGACAGAACACAGGACACCCATCAGGGCAGGTATTTTTCATTTCAACGGGCTAACTGTGCTTTCATTATTGAAACGGCTTGAACCACCTTGCTAGGACATTTGGTCTACACCATCTGCCTTTCTTCTGAACCTGAGTCCCCAGATGCCACATACTTGCAGCGATGCTGGCGGGGGAGGCAGTGAAGACCTTCCCGCTGTCCTTGGTCATGATCAGCAACTCCATCTCTTTCTTGGCAGGCACATTGTCTTTCTCCAGGATCAGGAACTTGCAGTCCTTGTGCAAGAGGTCATCGTTCTGGACACTTGTAGTGCAGGCTGCACAGAACAGGGGGACAAGGGGAGATGAAGGCCCCAAAGAAGGGAGGGGGAGAAATGAGCAGAGGAGGAAGCAGAAGAGAGGGAGGGTGGGGGAAAAGAGAGCTTGGCAGTATGTTGGAGGACCTCCTAACATTGCGAAAGGGATTACTGTGAAAGGTTTTGGGGACTACAGATACCCTGCTCTGTCTGTCTGGGCCTGGCCATCAGGAAACTGTGCTTTCAGGCTGCCTTTCGTCTGGTAGGACCTTGAGTGAAAGGACAGAGTCCCCCTTGTCAAGCAGGCCCTCCTTTAACTAGCATGGCTCATTTCTCTCCTTCAGTCCTCCCATGTTGGTGTCCCAGGAAGACTCTCCCTGACACACACACACACACACACACACACACACACGTACACACACACATGCCCATGGTTGCACCTCACCTGCTTCTTTCCAACACATGCATTTACCCTGCATACTTTGTCTACTCGTTTATCTATCTTCTCCATTGAAGTTTTTGGTCAGGTGAAGGCAGGAGTGCAGCCTGCCTCAGTCATTCCATACCCCGGACACTCAGAAGAGTGTCCTGTACAAAGCAGGTGCTGAGTAAATAATCCTTGGATGAGTAAATTTCAAATGGAAGGAAACAGACCAGATCCCGGCAATGCAGGAAATAGCCCACGTGTGCCCTGAGCCCAAGTGGATAAAGTTCGATGGAAAGTGGGGAAGATGTGGCACTTGGAGAGCTCCCTGGCTCTGTAATGGGAGACAGGCAACAGGAGCGGGTTAGGGGCTTCCAGACAAGGGTGGGCTGGGGTACATGACCCAAGGTGTGGAGGTACTTCCTGTTCAGGCACAGAAAGGTCTGTGTAAAGTCAGGGGGTTCTTCATGCCTGCTCACTCATGGAAACAGCTGAGAGCCCATTGGGGCATTGCTTTTGCAGACCTCAGACCACCAGTGGTCCCCTCTTCCCAAACACACATATCACTGTGCGCCAGGTTGGCCCTGGCAGCAGGGCACAGCACTTACCGGCAGAGGTGGACACACCAGTGCTCACAACAGCGGGGCTCTGGGGCATGTTTTTCTTCACACCATAGGCTGAAAGAGAGGAGCCCCCAGTGAGCAGGGCCAGCCCGGAAGGCCAGCTCCGTGCCCCTTCAAAGCAGCCCGAGCAGCTTTGGCAGCCAGGCAACCTCCTCTAGTGAGAGGAAGTTAATCATAACTACCACCAACAAGAAACATGAAATCAATTCTCTCTAGCCACAGGGACAGCAGCAAAGTGGAATGGAACATTCTTGGTATGATCCTCCCCTTCTAGGACCATTCCAAAGTCCACACCCTCCCACATCTCCTCCCCTTCTGAGCCCCTGTGGCCCTAACATCCTGCTGCACAACCTGTCTTCTAGACTGTTGGAGATGCTATAGGCCAACGAAATGGTAAGCAAGCTGAGGGCAAAGGCTGAGGCTGGCCTGTCCTGTCTCCCCTCTGTCAGCATCATAAAGGGTACACCATAAAATTAGCCAGATGGCTGATTTACACTGACTGGGTGGCTGAGATGGGGAGAGATGGATTCCCTCTGGTTTCACTCATGCCTGAGAAATGAACAGGACTGGCGTCTCTGGGTTGGGGGGTGGAGGGCTATTTCTTTGGTGGGAAAGGTCTGTTGATTTCCAGGGACATTTCGGTCCTTCTCATCAGTTGCTGTGAGTTGTACCTGCAGAGCGACGTTGTCCTCAACCCCTAGACGCTAACCCTCTACTACGAACCTGTGGAGGTGGAAGTGGTGGCTGTGCCATGGCACAGGGTGGTCGAGCTGGGGGCCAGATTGTTCTGCATGCCGAACACTGTGAATAGGATAAGGATAGGTGAGAATAGGTGCTTGGAGGAGGCCCCCCCAGCTTAGACAGCTCCCCAGACCACTTTCATGATAGATGACTTTGCATCTGACAGAGATTCCCAAAGGTTATCCTCAGTTTCTACACTCTAACTGGCAAAGCAATTGTTTTATACCCCACCTCTCTACTCCAGGTCAGAAGTTACTAAGAGCTCCATGTATTAGTTAGTTCCATACACTTCTTAGTAGTAGTTTACATAAGAGTCTGACAGTTGTTACTATATTCCTCAGAATTTAATTTAAAAATATCCCAGGGTTCCCTGTTTTCTGGGGTACTGTGTGCACACTATGTGCCCAGGTGGGAAAAACAGACCCAGTGGGCACGGGATACGGACTTGGCAGACCCTATATTCTTCCCTATAACTCTTCTGTCAAACAACACCTTCCCCCTCACCTCCCCTCCCCCTTCACCTCCCCGTCTTCCAGTGATCTCAAAGGCTGTTTGGCTGTCTGTATTTAACAAAGTGTAGAAGCTTATTCCTCCCTAGTTAGTGGCTGTTCTTCTCCCAGCTTGTCTAGGGTTTGGGGCCCAAAAGATCATGGGTCCAATGACAGCCTGCTTTCCTCAGCCAGGCCCTTGAGAAGCAGAATGGCGAAGGGAGAAGACATGTAGTATGAACACTAAATAGGTGCTTGAGATTTGCCAGTCAGTGGACACCATTGCAGCGCCCTGTTGTTACAAGCGCATAGTGATTTAAGAGTTGTATTTGTAGTCTTTAGTCACCTATGTCACAAGAAGGCAGATTCCTTGTAGAAAAAGTTTGCACTGGTAAATTATTTACATAAAGGTTTGGAATGTATGTAGAAATAGAATGAAGAAATATTTTTCTAAAATGGGCAGATATTGGCATTGGAGGTCAAGCAGTCCTGTTATTTGAACCCCCAAGGAGCTACTATACTCAGAAAAAGATCTGAAATTAAAGCCGTAAGTTAATGTTTTTCACTTGAGAATGTCCTATGTGCTGCCTCTTAGCCCCTTGGCCTCCTTTTCTTTGCCTCTTAACACAAAAAGGGACGAGTACAGAAAAATGAGTTCCCTGCTTACTCCCCCTAGAACTTTCCCCAGGCACTGAGCTGTCTCCACATGGAGGCTTGCTCTGTGCTTTCTGCTGTGGCTGCGTTGCTATGTGCCTGGATATCAGCCTGCAGTGAGGTCTACTAGGTAGGAAGGAGGTGTTTCTAAAAGCATTTTGTTTTCCTTGTCAGATGGGATGGTTCCTATTTTTTAAGGAAACTGCCTGGAAAGGTGATTCAGGCTGCAAGCACTGACCTGAGGAGCAGGTGCTAAGTCCAGGATGCAGAGTGGAAGAGCAGGACGCCATGTTGTTTGGAAGTCCAAAGACTGCAGAGGAAAAGGCAGACTGGTGAAAGGGACAGCCTTCCCAGAGCAGGGAGGCACCAGAAGTAATGCCAAGTTTGTGTTTTAATCATCTGTTAAATTTTGGCTTTTACGAAAAAACGCTTTGACTCTTTCCTTGCAGAATAGAGTCAGACATCAGTCTATGGTGTGTCTTGGGTGACAGCCAAGAGGTGGCTGTAGGTTGCTCAGGCCTCAAATGGACATCTGGTCCCCTCTTTCAGTTTTACAGAGAAGGCACTTGAAGCCCAGAGATTACATGACTTGCTCAAGGTCACCCGGAGTGAAATGGTTTCTTGCATCCATTTCCCTGTTCTTTCCCATCATGTTTCTTCTGGATACATGTTTCAGAGGCCCTTCTATACAGGACCCACCAAAAGAAACACCTCAGACACTGAACTGAACCGAAGCCTGGGGGCTGCTGCACATTGAGCCCTGGGCAGTTTGCAGGGTACCAGGCTGGTAGAGTGTGTGTGTGCGCCATGTGCAGCATACCTGAGCCCGAAGAATAGGCATTGGTGTTGAGGAGGGACGAGCTCTGCGTTGTCATGTTGTTGTAGGTTCCCATGGAGGTGCCCGCCGGCAGGGTGGAGGACCACATGTGGGGAGGGAGGTTGACATCCAGGGTGGTCGCATCGTAGGTGCCAGATACTGGAAATACACACACCCCAGTGAGAGACAAATCCACCCTGTGCTGGGCTAACCTGCTGGCTTGGCCTGCTGGGACTTTCCTGGTTTTAACCCTGAAGGTTCCATGTCTCAGGACCTCCCTCAGTGCAGGGTAATGGGGTCATCCCACTTACATCTGAAATCTGTGAGAAATCAGTTCTTGCTGGTTCATGGAGGCATTTGAAGTGGACACATCTCATTCCAGAGTCCACCCTTTTCTCCTCCCTCCTACTTTGCTGATCTCCCCAAGGGGCTCTTGCTGACTCCACCTTCAATAATAGCAGGGCGCAGTGGGTGAGACACTCCAGCCCACAGTAGCGCCTTCACAGTAGAATTCAGGCCCCCACTGCAAGTGTGAACAGGGGAGCCCTCGCTTAGGCCACACTGCGGGGTGGAGGCGGCCCATCCTCTCATGTGACCCTCCTTAAACATCCCCCTGTTCCAACCAGACGCAAGGCTCCCTGCTCCCAAAGGGTGGTTTTCGTGCTGCTCCAAATCTGAAGCTGACTGTGCCTGTTCATTCTATGAGAGGTAGCCAGCCGCACAGGTCATACAGCACCCTGAGGTTTTGGTTTCATATTAAGAAGTTCAAGTTCGCAGTTTCAGAGATTTTTCCAGTGGTAAAAGACAGGATGGTGTCACGTTGCAGCAAGCAGCTTCTTTCTTAGCTCCCTCCACGGGCCTGCCCGCTCCTCTTTCCGCCTCCCACTTGCTGTGTAGGCAGCGCTCATCTGACCGGGCTGCCCGCTTGGCATCTGTGTGCTGCCCAGTGGCCCTGAGGGCAGTGACTGGGTCTGTCCTGACCAGTGCCCTTCCTCAGTGCTCGGTGCTTGCCTTAGAGGAGTATGTGACCAGTGTCCACTGAATGAAGGAAAACATGACAGCTTTCCCCAGTGGCCTTCACTCGGGGAACTGGCCACTGTGTTCCCAGGAGACATCAAGAACCCCTTGTGCTACCTGCGGGGAGCACCTGGGGCAGCCGGCACCAGGGGGAAGAAGAGCAGAGTCCACATTTCCGTGGTGCGCCGAGAGCAGGCACCCTTTGCTGGGCAGTCTCTGCCATGCAACCGGGCACCAAGGATTCTGGGCAAGGGCAAACCCTCTACCTTGCCCCTTTCCCCCATGCAGCGGGGGCTGTGGGACTCACCTGACTGGGCCTTCACTGTCTTGGTCTCCACGGTGCCTTTCTTGGGGATGGGGAGCGTGTTGGAGGTGTTCCGGGTCGGGCTCACGCTGGCTGATCGGCTCCCCTTGAGCAAACGCTTCACATCATCCAATTCCGTCCCTGGAAAAGAATGCCCAGATTTTCCCACTGGCCGGGCCACTGCCCTGAGTCTGAGTGTGGAGGGGAACTCCCATGGTATTCTGAGTATGAGGGATCATGGCTTCTGGCTCACATCTGGGGACCTTTTCGGCCAGCTTAATTTTTACGTTTTGTCAATTTATAGCCCTTGTTAACCGGCACTTTGTAATATTAATGGCCTCATAAATGGAGTGTCTCTACGAGGAGGTCAGGTCCTCAGAAGATATTTCCTCACTAGACCTTCTCAGACACCACAGGGACGATTCTATGACTGGAAGACCATCATCCCAGGTGGGGTGGGTGGCACCCCCCAGGGCAGTTGGTGAGCCAGGCCCTTTGAAATGGCTAGTTCAGCTGCTTGTGAGCTCCTGTACAGGACTTCTGAGGCGCTGGGTCCCTGACTGTATACGTTCTGGAGTGTCAAAAGGGATCTATGAGTTGTAGCTTCTAAATGTTCTGCTGCTTTCTGTCAGTTAAGCTTAAGTCCCTGTGGCTGGTACTATTTGTAGGAAGGGAACTGGTGGCATCAGCGCGCTGTGCCTATGAGGTGGGCACACGGAGAGGGCAGCATGGGGCAAAGGCACCTTGGAGCAGGAGACAGATTTGCAGACAACCTGTACTAGAGCGCTGGCTGCCTAAGCACCCCCTTTTCTGAGAGCGCCATCTTTAGATTCTGTACCCCAAGCCTGGAAGAGCTCAGGTAAGAATGCCTTAAGCCAGTTTCAGCCTCAAGTCTCCAAGCACTGACACTAAGGGCCCAGTCAGCCCATTCTTTCCTGTTTATTGCTCTTGGCTCCTGCCATAACAGAACATTCCAGAATGTTGTCAAGTAACCTCTACCGAGAACAGAGGAGTTCAGCCTGGACAGAGACTGGGGAATTCCTGATATTTGAGATACACTTCAAGCTACACTCCACTTCTGGCCCTTCACTAGCCTTTCCTGTGCCTTACATACCCGCCTGCTCCTTGTCCTTCAGCCACACTGAACCTTCCTCCCAGGTCTCATCATATGTTCCTCAGAGTCTCCTGCCGCTCATCCTGCTGAGCCTAGCGGAACTTTCAATCTCCCTTCAAGTGACACTAGGCCAGGATAGCTTCTGTGGCCTTTGCTCCCTCAGTTCCTTGCAGATCATGGTGGGTGACTTGTCTGCCATTGGTCTGTCAAGTACTAAGCTTCAGGGACTGTGACTTCCTCAGCACCTTAGCCCCAGCAACTAGCCCAGCATCCAACACCTAGGAGAACCTTAGAGATGTTTCATAGTTGAGAGAAAGCATGTATACACCTGCATATACACACACACACATATATACACACACAAGCACATGCACATGTATGCACACATGCAGAGCCCTGGTTTCCTGGAGGCTTTCTTCTCAGCAAGACCACAACAGTGAGCACTTACATCGTGTGGATGGGGATGCACTCTGCAGTCGAACTCGGATTTCACTCTCTGTGCAAGGGAAGAGATGGAGAGGGCTGTGAGTGAAGGAGCTTGGATCCTGGATCTGACACTGAGCCCCTAGCAGCACATGCATCTTTGGGTTGCTTGAGATCTGTGTGCACGGGGGAAGGAAGCCTAAGAGTGTCCAGGACGAGAGCTGCTTATAAACATGTGTCTTCTTCCGATGGCCAGCCTGCCTGCGTATACCTTGCAGCCACCTGGAGATGTTCTGATTGCTAAAAGTGGCCACTTTTAGCAATGGCCACTCCCTTTCCATCACCCGTGGCCCAGTTGCCTGGCCATTGAATTCTAAAGCCTGTGGTGTTTGCTTAGATATCATGACCTCTTTGGAAGACAGAACGTGGGCAGTTCGACATGCTTGGTTAGCTTGGGCATTTTGGTGTCCTCTTACTGTCATCTTACAGTTGTGGGTGGTGGGTTTCTTCCTGACTCTAGAGTGACCAGCACAGAAAGTCTAGGCTGGTCACGGAGAGCCTGTAAAGAACTCTACCTTCAATGCAGCCTGGCAGGCCCCCACCACCCTAGCCGGACTCACCGCTGCCAGCTTCCCCAGGACCACGTGTTCCACGTGGAACCTAACTAACCCTGTGGGCAGTGAGGAGGGCACAAAACTACCACAGAACCTTCCTGCCCTGGAATAATTTGAAAAGGATGTTTGCTCAGTTTTTGATGAGCAGAGGCATTTGCAGCACATCTTGTTAAAGTCAAGCAGGAGGCTGGATGTGAACCCAGTTGTGCAGCATTTTCAGAGGATGCAGCAGGACAAGCCACCCATTACAGGGTGGTTTCATCCTGCCTCATTGAGTGGGTGGGTTGTCAAAACTGCCCCACCTTCACCCCCTCCCCCCCAGTCTAGCTAGAGCCTGCAAAAGATTCCCAGGGTGCTGTAAGCCCTGGAGAGAGGTAGAAAGGAGGCCGTCTTTCCTCCTCTTCACATTTCTTGGCTGAAGGCAGGGGTCACCTGAGACACTCGAACAATACTTGTTGAAGAAACAGAACTGACCCTGGCACCAGAGCTCACCTCGGGTTTGGCTCCGTCCTCTGGTTGCAGAAGATGCTGAGAAACAAAGGAAAGTCAAGTCTCAGTTGTGTAGAAGCGGTAGCACGGTTAATAGTTTTGGACATGGAGAGGCACGGTTAATAGTTTTGGACATGGAAGTGGATCTAATTGGGTGGGGGGAGCAGTTACGATCCAGGTAGGAGCCTTTGTGGATAGTTGATGCTTCATCAAAGATGGTCACCAAGCTAGGGCTCCTGCACATGCAAGGTGCTAAGTAAGCTAGCTGAGCGGCCCACAGGCTCACACTTAGGAGTGTCCAGCTGACTAGGGAAATCATTTGGGGGCACCAGCCATTTTCACGGGCTGACTGCACTGATAACACTTTCCAAACCTGTGGGAACTTGTTGTTGGCCTTTTGTTACAAATCTCCTTGAGTGTTTACCACTATGAACAAATATATCAAAGTATAATCATTGTACAATCTGTGGACTTATGAATTCACGCGTATAGTGAGAATCCAAGAACATGGATCGCAGGCTAAGGTGAAGATACAGCTGGGGTCTCACTTGACCTTGGCTTGCCCCCTGACCTTGGCTTTTAGTGGTGGTAGGGTGGGCTGTGTGGCTAGTGTTTTTATGTTCTTTTTATTTCTTTTTTAAGAGACTAGGTTTTGCTATGTTGCCCAGCGCTGTCTGGAACCCGTAGATTCAAGTGGTTACTAGCCTCAGCCTTCCAGTGGCTTGGATTATGGGTGCACGCCACTGCACCCGACCATTTTTGTGTACTAAACCTTGTTCTTTGTGTCTTGTGGGAGGAAACATCCTACAACTGCTGCTGGGCCTTAGGCTGACTGGTTCTGTCAAGCCTGGGTTCTGTATGACTAGTTTGTTGTCTGAGTAGTGTCATAAGCAAGTCAGAGTGGCTTGCAGTCCCCTAAAGGTGCCTCAGGATAAAGAGCAAAGAAAACAGATGAGCAGAGGCCAAGCTTTTCTAGAAGAATCTGTTTAACTCATGATGTCCTCCCCCACCTACAGGCACCGACCCAGGCCTCCTTCAGAAAACAAAATACGTACCAAATTCCTTCCGAGGATACTCGGGAGAAGAGTTGCCACTGGAGCTTCCTGGAGAAAGGATAAAACACTTAGTACACATGGCCACTTAAGCCCAGCTCATCTTGAGAGGTGACATGAAACCCACTGGTTGTGGCTCTGGTATATCAGTCTGGGCCTGGTTTCCTTCAGTGGGAGCGAGGTTTGAACAAAGGAAAGCAGTGAGTTTTCATTTCTCCCCCCCACTTCCTGTGTGTCCTGGACCAGTAGTGGAGCAAGTGACCTGTCCCTGCTCATCTGTTAGCATCAGGGTGAAGCTAGTCCAAAGGTGTGGACCCCATGAAAATGAAGGTATCAGCCCCTGTGCAGACTGAACATCAGAAAGCACTGTGGTGACCCAGTCTACCTTGCATGGATTGGGGGGGGGGTCTGCTGGCAGTTCTGGGTCCTTACCCCTTTTCTGGGGCATCCATCCCTTAATCCTACCATAGCCCCTTTGCCACCTGGCTTGTCTGCCTTCCATGAGAACTGCTGCTTCTGGTTGCCAGGAACACCAGCGACCTTCAGCGTGGAGCCCACGCAACCTCTTTCCAACCCCCCCTTCTCGATCTTGGGCTCCTTTGTACACTAACTTCAGCGGCAGCCCCACTTCCTCAAAGATCCTTCCTCCTCTGGTGTTCTCCGACTCTTCTCTCTCCTTCTCCCCCCACCACATTTGTCTTCCTCTGCTCCCTATTTTTATACTATCTTCCTTAGCCAACTCCTTCAGTTTTCCAGCTTCTACTAACATCTCCTTGTGAATGACAGATGGGGCAGCTTGCCCTAATTTCTTCCCTCAGTGGCAATTGCATGCACCCCACTGCCCACTTGTTACCCCCACCTGGCACAGGCAACTATGCCAGCAACTCTAGCTCAGGACAAAAAACTGAGCTCTCCCACGTGGAGCTTCCGTTTGTGCTCCCTGTTCAGTTGTTGGTACCACCATGGCCAAACCACCTGTGGTTGAAATCTCAGTGGAATTGCTGCTTCCTTTTTCTCCCTTTCCTCAACATTTAATCAGTCATAAGACATATTAATTCCTCCCCTGCAATGTCTTTACCCAGGGCTCCTCCTCTCACCTCCTCTCTGCTACCAACCTACCAAGTCCCCTCTTCCTTGGACAACTGATCACCTTCCAGCTTGTCACTGTGGTCAGCCTCATCCCTCCCTATTCTGCCTGTACATGGCTTCCAGAGTGCAAATCTTGGGCCTCAGTCATGATTGACTCATGATCGTGCTCAGAAATCTCTGTGGTTTCCTACCGTGTGCAGAATAAAGTCCAAGCAGCTCAGGTTAGCATGAACCCGAGCCCCTCGGCTCCCCTTCACATCAGCACCACCACAGCCAACTGCCTAAGCTCTGTCACTCTACCCTTCTCTGCTAGGTTGATGCCCCTGCAGCCTGGCACACCCAGTGATATCCCAATGAAGGCTCAGTTTAGGTGCTGCTGCCCTATATGTCCTCCCTGAAGACTCAGCGGGAAAGGACAGCTCCCTTATAGCTTGCATGGCAGTTTTTTACCTGTCACCTTAACTTGTCTACTGTAGACAAGTCACAGGCTTCTGAAGATAGGACCCATGTCCACGTCACTTAAGCATCTATCAGGGCATTCCACATGGTTGATACTTGCTGGTGGGATACCAGTTGACAAAGTGATGAAGGAAGGAAGGAAGGAAGGAAGGATCGAAGGAAGGAAGGAAGGAAGGATCGAAGGAAGGAAGGATCGAAGGAAGGAAGGAAGGATCGAAGGAAGGAAGGAAGGATCGAAGGAAGGAAGGAAGGAAGAATCGAAGGA
>PVHY01028270.1:0-15382 GCA_004024945.1 Uropsilus gracilis | reverse complement strand
AAAAAAAAAAAAAAAAAAAAAAAAAAGAATGGTAAAATTTAAAAAGAAGTCTAAAAAGCAGCAGCAGAATTCAGAAATACAAATCTCTGGGTAAAGAGCTTCTATTTTTAATCAGAAAAAATCAAAGAAATCACCAATAGATTTGCCCATACAAGTCCCCCAAATTTCTTTAGCTGAAGCAACAAACCAGATGAAATATTTAAAGAGAATACCTTACCAAGGAGGTTATAAATCAATGGCTCGTAAAGTTGATAAGAAAAAAAAAATTCAGATTCCCAATGGTAAGTGGGCAAAGGATGCAAATGATATTTACAAGATAGGAAACATGATGATTTATATGTATATGGGAATATGACCAACCACATAATGATTGAGAAATGTAGTAAAATTTCTCATTTTTAAATAAAAAATCAACATGCGAGTTTTAAAACAGCAATAAAAATTAATGCAAGAATTCTTTCTCTTCTCTTTTTATAATGAAACTGCCATTTTGGATATTTTTTTTAAAAGTTAATCTTTAACCTCCTAAATTTTAGGTAAATCACAGCATTCCTTCTAATAGCAAGACAAATGAAAATACTACCAAATATCTCGTATCAGAATGAACATGATTAATAAAAATATTTGTGAAGAGTTTTTAAGCTTGAAATATTGAAAACACAAATACTATAAATATAAGCAAAAATTATAGGATATAAACAGATATTGCAGAAGAACAGAAATATATCAAAATGTTTGTAATATACACAAAAAGTGTGTTTTATTACTGTTTTGTCCTTGAATAATACAAGATAGCTAAGAAAAGAACTATTGAAACTGCTGTACAAGTGATCCAGGTTGAATAGGAAAACAAGAAAAGGAAAATAAACAAGATTAGCTGTGAACAGATCAGATGGTCCAGAAAATAGGGTTTATCATGAAGTACAGATTAGACATAGAGAAGTGAAAGTAGAGCATCATGTAACATTAGTCTACATTAGATCAACTGCTTCCAGGATTGTTCCCCAACAAATCTAACCAAACAAACTCAGTTCTGTCCTTAAAATCAGATGGAAACAAACAAAACCAAAATTGAGCAATTTCCATGTCTCAGAATAAGGTTCATTCTATAAGGCCCTTGTATACCTTTACAGTATCATCTTAAAATTTTCCAGTTTACTATTACTGTTTGATTCAAACAAAGTCTGCTTGTCTCCCTAATTCACCATTCTATCTACTGCAACTAGGCTTCTAGAGATGCTACATGTTCTCTGTTGTAGCCCTCTGCTATTCTTTCCTTGGCAAATTTTTATTTTTTTGATTACAGTAGGATAGCATTTATTCTTAGAAGCTTCTTTAACCATCTTGATATGAATTTATGAATAATGAATACAGATTAAAGATGTGGCTGCTGGACTAACCATGGCCCGCTGCAAGTCTTATTTTAGAACCGTAAGTTTCTTGATAGTTCAGAGAAAAGAAAGGCAAAAGAAAAGCTAAGAATGAAAGGAGAATTTGGCTAGGCAATCACTTGTCTGTCACTTAAGAAATTAGTTCTGGCTAGTGGGAAATGATATTTGGAACAACACCAGAGAAAAGTAAATTCTGATACCTGTGAACAAGTAGATTGCTCAAGGAAATCATTCAGGAAAACAGAAACAAATGCCACCTGCATGTGTTAATAATGTGCTAAGCAGGTTAATTTGCTTCACACTTTGAAAACTGTGGTACAAAAGTGAGGTTTTAAAGAAGCTCAACTCTTAGGAAATAATACCATGTTGGTTCAACAACCCAACATCATTAAATGCGTTTAAGAACAAGTTGAGATATATGCTCAATACAGCCATTTATCTTTTCTATAAACAGTGGCCTGATATTCTGATTTGTTAGAAGTTACTGATGAGCTAAAGGACAGAAATGATATAGACACAATCACAAAGTAAAAGCACTTTTTTAAGTGAAAGCAAATCTAAGAGTATTTAAAGCACTTTGTGATTTGCTAGAATTATGAGCATGAGATAAGGTTTTGTCACCCAGTCTCTGCTGTTATCTTGGGCAGTGATTAAAGCATTCTCTGGCAAAAATCTAGCAAAAAACCAATATACTCTCTATGGATATTTTAAGATCAAATCATGCATGTTACAGAACTCTGTAGGGGCTATGTAAATATTTTAAAGATTAATGTTGTCCATTGCATAAGATATTCTTGGGTAATTAAGATTGGAAATGGAAATGACTGAATCCACAACAATAAAAATTCCCATGTATCTATTCTCTTTAGTTATACCTCAGGGAACTAGGTTAAGGTTACAAGGTTTATTATTTATTTATCCCATAGAAATATGTTTAGGCAGGAAAAATTAGGTATTTGAATATTTCACATGACTATCTCAATGCCAAGGGTAATATAAATACTGGGTATGAAATACTCAATACCAGGAAAGGTAGTTTTTTACTTTGAACTATTTGTTGTCCATCGTCAAAGGTTTTTTTGTTTCTTTTTTTGTTTGTTTTTGTTTTTTTAATTGAGACTAGGTCTCACTATGTTGCCCAGGGTACTTCGGACTCAAGAAATCCCCAGCCTCAGCCTCCCAGGTAGCTGGGATTACAGGGAACCACCATGGCGCCCGGTTGCTTTTTTTCAAGAAGCAGGTCTACTATGTTGCCCAGGGTAGTCTTGAACCCGAGAACTCAAGCGATTCCAAGCCTCTTGGCTCCCAGCACTTGGACAACAGGCGCACACCACCACGCCTGGCTTCATAGTCAAAGTTTAAACAAACAAAATGAACACTTCTGGAAGATAGAAAATAAACCAAGATTAATGAGCTTTCATCAAGAAAGGATGAAAAAGAAAAGTTCAGTAAGAAAAAACAAGGGTGCCATATACCACAATAACCACTGAGAAGGCCCTTGTTTGCCAACCAAAGCCTCAGACCACTATTGCATCTGAGACATTATATATACTACATGAGTAAATGGCACACAGCCATGTCCATTTACCAATTCTATTACTTAGACACTTCAGATACTCTGCTGTATTTCTTCATACTGATGACAATTAAAGGAAGCTAATAAATATTTTAAAGTAATTTCATCTCTATATAGGCTCTAAGATATTTTCCTATGATATGGCTTTCTATAATTACATAAAATCTTTCTTTCATTCATAAAATATAACTGAATGAAGTGCTGAGTCTCTTCCCTAACTCTAAATTAAAAAAAAAAAAAACTACAGGATATTGAAATATGAATTAGAAAGATATTATGAAAGCTAAAGTCTGTGAAAACATCAAAATTAATAAAACAATCAAGGAGTCACCTGAAAATAGTAAAGCTGCAAGCTGATTATATATTAATTTCAATTTTAAAAAAGTATAACACATGGTATATCTGTAATTTTCTTCATGGCAGTCATTTTGAGTTGTTACACTCTTATTCCAACAAAACTGCTATTACTGAAAATACCTGTGGGACTCCTCCTTTTAAATACCAGCAAATTTCATTTATAAATGACACAAGAAAATATTTATTCTAAACAAAAAACAATATTACTAAAGTCAACATTTTTCTTTAACTTTTTTTTTTTTTTTTTTGAGACTAGGTCTTGCTATTTTTGCCTGTGGAACTGCAGGCTCATGTTACCCAGGGTACCACAGACTCAAGCAATCCCCAGCCTCAGCTTCCCAGGTAGCTGGGATTACAGGTGTGCACCACCATGCCCAGCTGTATTTTTTTGGAACTAGGTCTCGCTACATGCCCCCAGCAGGACTCAAACGGTGATCTCTGGCCCCAGCCATGGCTTCCTAGGCTGCCACTTACAGGCATGTGCCACTATGCTCAGCCTCTCCTTTCACATTTTTTTAAAAAGAGCACATGCTTTAGATTTGAAAGCACTTCCAAAATATATTTCCCAAAAAGAATGTAAGCGAAGGCAGCAAAGTTGATAGAAAGTACATGACTCCCAACAGTGGCTCTTGAAGGAAACAATATTCACTTCAATAGATTTATTTGTAAATAACATGTTTTAGAATTTTTCAACATTGTTTTACATAGTTAAATCTTGTCAATATATCTGAGGATTATTTCCTTTCAAGAATTACATATTTACAGTAAAAGACGTGAACCACAGTTGATTTAAACATACACACACACACACACACACACACACACACCCCACACAAACATTGATTTTCATAGCAATTGACACATTGCAGTGACTTTTTTCCAAGTCATGACCACTAGATTATTTAGTATGCATCAATCACTAAATCATCTTTGACAGATAAGCCAAAGTCTTATTTCACTAACACCTAAAACCACTACATATCTACAAACCAAACATCACAGAAAACAAAATCATTCAAGAAATCTTATATAGTCAACTAATCTTTGACAAAGGAGTGAAAAACTTACATTCAAACAAAGATAGCCTCCTTCAATGAATGGTGCTGGGAAAATTGGACTAAGACATGCAAAAAAAACACACCAAGACAACTCCCTCACACCATGTACAAAATTCAAAATGGATAAAAGTTTCGATGTCAGACCTGAAACCTTAACATACATAGAGGAAAAATTGGGCAAAACCCTCCATCAATTACAATTCAAAATCCCTTTTTGGACACATCTACAGATGGCAAAAAATGAAGGAAAAGAAACATATAGGACTACATCAAACTAATTCTGTACAGCAAAAGAGAACAGAAAAAGACAAAAAGAAGCCCAACCGAATGGGAAAAAATTTTGCCCTCCACAAGAGTGATAAGGGTTTAATAACAAAGATCCACAAGGAACTCACACAACTAAACAAAAACAAAACAAGAAGCCCAATCAAAAAATGGGGAGAACTAAAAAGACACTTCTCCAAAGAGGAAATACAAATGGCCAATGGGCACATGAAAAATTGCTCAACATCACTAGCAATCAGGGAAAAGCAAATCAAAACCACAATGAGATACCACCTTACACCAGTAAGAATTGCCCACATCAAAAAACAAACAAACAAACAAAAAAAACAACAACAAAAGAAAAAACAGGCAACAACAAATACTGACGTGGATGCAGAGAGAAAGGAACACTCTACACTGCTGGTGGGAATATAAAGTGGTCCAGCCACTATGGAAAACAGTGTGGAGGACCCCAAACTAATGAAAAAGAAACTACCATTTGACCCAGTGATCGCTCTTCTGGAAATCTACCCAAAGGAGACCTCAATGTGGGTATGTACAAAGGGACACTTGTGCTTGGATGTTTATTGTACCACTATTTATAATTGCAAGGACATGGAAACAACCCAAATGTCCCAAAACAGAAAAATGGATGAAAAAGATGTGGTATATATACACAATGGAATATTACTTATCAATTAAAAATGACAAATTTGATGAATTTCTGGTAACATGCATGTACCTAGAATAAATCATATTAGAAGAAACAAGTCAGAAAGAAAAAGACAGAAATCAAACGGTTTCATGAATATAAGGACAATCAAATGAAAGTATACAACTGGAGGAGGTGAAACCAGTTGGAGCCACCAGGGAGGGGAGGTAGTGGGTGACCCCTGGGAATTACAATGATGTGAAACATATATATATATATAATAATAAAATTAAAGAACTAAGCAAAATTTAAAAAAATCTTTTGGTTCTTTCTATTCAGAACTCCAACTCTAGTCATTATTATAAAATCAAGTCTTCATCAAACTATATCATGTATGTCTATAATTAAAACTGGTGCTTAGTGTTAACAGTATCACTGAACAATTAAATATATAATAACTTAACAGGTTCATTTATTCATTTATTAAATGCTGTATTAAATGCCCAACATACTACTAGATTCTGTGTATCCACAAGAAGGTATCTAAGATCTTGGAGATATTATAAATTATTAGTATATAATAATTCATATATTTACACACATATAAAATTGTATTATTTAAACAGCAGCTAAGATACTGAAACAACTTAAGTGACCATCAATGAAAAACAGTTAAAGAAAATGTGAAACATATACACAGAGACACAATGAAAAACTAAAAATGCGAATCTTTCTATTTGCACTAAATTTGTTTTTTTTTTTTGGAGACTAGATCTCACTATGTTGCCCGGGGTAGTCCCAATCCAGGATCAGATCTGAGTAGTCCAGACCCTGGATCAGATCTGAGATCCCGTGGGCTCCTCAGATCCCTAGCCTCAGGTAGCTGGGATTACAGGCACACACCACCTCACCCAACTATTTTTTGGAGACTAAGTCATGCTATGTTGCCCGGGGCGGGTCTCAAAGTCACAGAGGCAAGCAATTCCTAGCCTTGGTCTCCCTTCCTAGGCTGGGATTAAAGGTGCAAGTCACCGTGCCCAGCCACACGGGACAGAATTTGATGGCAAATCTAAGTGAAGTAAGTCAGAGAAAGAGAAATATTCTATGATCTCACTTATAGGTAACATCACGGGAAAAAAAAACTACCAAAAAGTGGAATTCAGAGTGAAAACAATAAGTCACTGACAGAGAGGGAGGTTGGGAGATGAGCAAAATAGGTGAACAGTCAAAGGTAGAAAGTTTCAGTTCTAAAGTATGTACAAAATGGTAACCAGTTGTGGTGCATACTGTACTGCATGTTTGTAAATTTCTAAAATGAAATTAGAGGTTCTTATCACAATAAAAAAAATCGTTAACTATATAGTGGTGGGTGTTAACCAGACTTATTGTGCTTATTCTGCAATATATAAAATTTCAAATCATCATGCTATACTGAAACTAATTCAATTTTGTATGTCATCCCATCTCAATTAAAAAGGGAAAAATTCAGTTCTAACTTGGTCATTGTTAAAATAGAAATATTAAACTTGTATAATTTGTATAAATTAGTATTATTACTAATAAAAAGCAACCAAATTTGCAATGATTTAATAAGAAGTTATCAAAATTTGCTTAAAATGACAGGTAAGAACAACTTTTGGATGAGGCTGTGGAAAAAATAAAACTCTCATATACTGCTGGTGCAAATGCAAAATCATAAAGCCTATTTGGAAAACATTTCAGTAGTCTCTCACAAGGTGAAACATCAAAATTGCTGTATGACCCAGCAATTGTACTCTTAAAATATTTACAAAGAAAATAAAAAATCTATTTTACACAAAAGTCTATGTACACATTAATTGTAACATTATTTATAGCAGTAAAAAATTGGAAACAATATCTATTAACAGATCAATAAAGAAATTAAATGTGGTATAATTATACAGTGGAATATTATTCAGCTATAAAAAGGAATGAAGTATAATGCTACATGCTACAATATCCATAAATCTTGAAAGCACATAAGTGAAAGAAGTCAATCAACAAAGAACATGACTCCACATATGTGAAATATATAAAGTATGTAAATCTGTAGAGACAGAAAAATTAGAGGTTGTCAGGGACTGAGGAAGGAATGGGGTACGACTGCTAATGCATACAGAGGTTTGTTTTTCAAGGTGATGAAATGTTTAAAACAAGATACTGGTGATTACTGCAAGAATTGGTGAATATATTGAAATCACTCACTTGTACATTTAAAAAGGATGAATATTATGTGGACCGTATTTCAATAAAGCTGTTTTGTGTGTGTCTTTTAAATATTGCTTAAACAGTCAGATTACAGAAAATGAAAAATAAGAGTATCCCCTACAGGAAGGCATTCAAACCTAGTGACAAGCCTATGCAAAAGCACAGACGCCTGACAGGCTGCTAGGGCACAGTAGGGAAAGACCAATGTTGAGAAGGTTAATGTTGCTGCAGCATGCAGTGAGGATAGAATACAGAGTCTGGGCCATCTCTCTACAAACACCATTACACATTGAGGATTAATGAGTATTTTATTATTAATATTAAATGGTCACTAACACTTTAAACTTAAACAATAGTTTTAAGACTTTTTTTTAATCATATAGTGGTAGTAATGGACAAAACACACACTTGACATTCAGAACCTTCTGGGATGGCAGAGTAATGGCAAGGAAGACAGTAGAACTGAACTGTCATTCTATCCACTGATAGAAAGGGGCAGAGACAGCACAGACACCCATGTCCTAAATCCCCAGCAAACAATACAAAGACCCACAACCCTGTGGTGGGAAGCAACAATAAAACTGCACAAAGAAGAAAACCAGATCTAGGTTCACAGGTTAATAGGTGCAACACAGCGAATGCATACCTGGAGGTGACACCTATACTCCACTCTGCCCATTCAAAACCACATTGCTGGAAAGCCAGCTCCCTTTTCCTCTCCCCCTCTCTAACAGCAGCGCTGACAGAGAAAACAGAAACCAAACCCAAAACTAACAATGCCACTTATTTTATTTAAAAAAGTGCCAATTTACCGTTAGATAATATGCAAAAGAGCATACCAACAAATAATATGGAAAATCATAGCAACATGGGATCACAGAAAGAGAAAAATAAATCTCCAGAAATTAAACATTCAGAAGCAGAATTTGTGATCTAACAAATCTAAGTAATTAAGAACCAGAGTGAATAGTTCACTAAAGAGACTGAGTTTTTATTAAAGCAAGCAAACAGAAGTTGAGGATATAAAGAATTCAAGAAGTGAAATGAAGACTGCTACAGAAAGTACAGAAAGCAGGATAGACTCTAAAGTAATATATTAGTGAAACTAAAGATAAACCTTATGAAGTAATGAATAATTGTGACCGAAGACAGACTCTAGAAGTGACTCAAGCAGAAGAGGAGGATAAAATGAAAAAATTCTGTGAGAACAACATACTCCATTAGGAAAAGAAACACAAGGATAATGAGCATCCCAGAAGGTAAAGAGAGGGAAAAGGGAGCAGAGTTTATTTAAAGAAATAATACCTAAGAACTTGCCAAACAAGGGGAAAACTAAGCATGCTAGTCTATGAAAACGACAGAAAACTTAATTATCTAACTGCAGAAAGACCTACAGCAAGACACATAAAATTGTCAGACACCAACAATAAAAAAAATAATAATAAATGACTTCTAAGGGGAAAAATAGGTAAAATACAAAAAAAGGTACTTCCAGTAGGCTATCATCAGAGTTTTCAGCAGAAGGTCTACATGGTCAGGACATGGTGGAATGACATATTCACAAAATTAAAAGATAAAAACTACTAGTCAAGCATATACTACTCCACAAAATTATCATTTAAGCATATCCAATGGCTATTGATAGTGTTTTTACAATATTAAGTAGTCTGCTCTGAAAATGATTTTATCCATTGATTTCCTTGGTTGCACATAAGTCATTTGAATTCCTTACATTTTGTAAAATGTCTCCATTTCATCCTTCCTTATGGCTATATAAATTAATACTATTGGGCAAACAATACACATCTTCTTGATTCAATCATCCAGAGCCCTTTAGGTGTTTTCATGTCTGAGCTATTGCAAATAAAGCTGCTATGAACAATGCAGAACATATGGCTGGTGTGTTTTGTTTTTTTTTTTCTGCTACATCAAAATTTATTTTACTTTTTTCTTCTTTACCCATCTTATTTATTTTTTACCTTTTAAAAATTGATTACATACATATATGTACTTTTTAGGTCACTGTATACCCTAAGGTTCTCCTACCACCCTGTCAGCCATGAACTGCCACCCAATCTCCTGTGACCATCCCTCCCCAAACCTCCCTCTCCCTTGTTTTATGCTTTAGTTCTACTATCAGCTTATTAGCTTTAGCCCTTTCTTGTTTTTTTGTTTGTTTTCCCTATGCCCTGCATATAGGTGAGGTTGTCCTGTATTTGTCGTTTCTTTCTGGCTTATTTCCACTAGCAGGATTACTTCTAGGTCCATTCACATTATCACAAATGCATTAAATTTGTCTTTTTGATTGCTGAATAATATTCCATTGTGTAAATATACCACTGTTTTCTCATCTGTTCATCTGTTTTGGGGCATTTGTGTTGTTTCCATAATCTGACTATTGTAAATAGTGCTGTAATAAACATATGAGTAAAAGGTGTCCTTTTGAATTAAGTGTGTTGGTGTCCTTTCGGCAAATTCCCAGAAATGGAATTGCTGGACTGAATAGTAGTTCCATTTTCCCTAGTTTGAGGGTCCTCCACAAAGCTTTCCACAGTGGCTGGACCAGTTTGCATTTGTGGGTGAGGTTTTTTAATGGTTACATACTCTGTGAATATAAACCCCAAACTGGCTTGTCATGGCAGACACTTAATTATTTACATATATTAACTCATCCTTGCACCCATTGGATAAATCCCATTAGATCATAGTGCATAAACCTTATGGTACACTGCTGAATTAGATTTGCTAATATTTTATTAAAGTTTTACACTAATATTCACTAGGGAATTGGGCCTACAATTTTCTTTTTTTGTGTGCTAAATTTGTCTGGTTTCAAAATTAGGGTAATGTTAATATGTAAAACGAGGGAGGCACTCTCCTATTTTAAAACAGTTTGAGTAAGGTGGGCAATAGATTTTCTTTTAAAGCTTGATAAAATTCATTTGTAAAGTCATCTGGTCCTGGGCTTTTGCTTTTCAGTAAGTTATTTTATTACTACTTCAATTTGTGGTCAGTTTGTTCAAGTCAATTATTTTTTATTTTCTTCCCTCTACTAGCTTTGAATATCATTTGTTCCTCTTTTTTCAGTTGCTTTAGGTGTGATTTTTGATGTTTATTTGGGATTTTTCTGGTTCTTAATATGGGCCTGTATTGCCATTATCTTCTCTCAAGATTTGCTTTCTACAGGCTGGGCATGGTGATAAATGCCTGTAAACGGCAGCCTAGGAAGCCACAGCCAGGACCAGGGATCATGGTTTGAGTACTGCCAGAGGGCATGTAGTGAGACCTAGTTCCAAAAAAACATAGCTGGGCGTGGTGGCATGCATCTGTAATCCCAGCTACCTGGGAAGCTGAGGCTGGGGATTACTTGAGTCTGTGGTACCCCGGGCAACGTGAATGGTTAGAGAAAGTAGTAGGTAAAATTTCAATCTCTGAGGTCTTGAGAAAATACTCCATATGCACCTGGGAAGAATGTGTATGCAACAATTTTTGGATGGAGTGTTCTGTAGGTGTCTGGTAGAACTATTTGGTCTAGTTGCTCTTTGAAAGTGACTATTTCCTTACTTATTCTTTCTCTTGTTGATCTTTTCGTTATTGTCAGAGTATTAAAAGTACAATTGTGTTGTTATTAACATCTCTTTAAAACTGTTATTGTCTTATGTGCATTTGAGTATTATTTCTCCTTGTATTAGACCCTTAATCAGTGCATCGTGTCCTTTTCTATCTCTTACTATCTTTCTTAATTGGAAGTACATTTTATCTGCTATAATACAGCTGTTCCTGATTTTTAACTATTTTTGACTTTCATAACCATCTTCCAGTCTTTAAGTCTATGCTTGTCTTTATTAGTAAGGTAGTTTTATAAACAGTAGAAGATTAGCAATTGTTTTAAAGTCCATTCAGCCACTCTAGATCTTTTGACTGGTGAATTCAGGCAATTACATTTAAAGTAATTGACAATAAATTGTGCTGAGAAAATTGGACAAAGACATGCAAAAAAATGAACAAAGACAACTCCCTCACACCATGTACAAAAACCAAATTCAAAATGAATTTTGAAAAAAAACAAAAATTCAAAATGAATAAAAGACTTAGGTATCAGACCTGAAACCATAACATACATACAAGAAAACTTGGGCAAAACCCTCTAGAATTACAATTCAGGAATCCCTTTCTGGCAACATCTACAGATGGCAAAAAAAATGAAAATATAAACATATGGGACTACATCAAACTAAAAAGCTTGTGTACAGCAAAAGAGACAACAGAAAAAGCAAAAAGAAGCCCAACCGAATGGGAAAAAATTTTGCCCTCCACAAGAGTGATAAGGGTTTAATAACAAAGATCCACAAGGAACTCACACAACTAAACGAAAACAAGAAGCCCAATCAAAAAATGGGGAGAACTAAAAAGACACTTCTCCAAAGAGGAAATACAAATGGCCAATGGGCACATGAAAAACTGCTCAACATCACTAGCAATCAGGAAAATGCAAATCAAAGCCAAAATGAGGTACCACCTTATACCAGTAAGAATGACTCACATCAAAAAAAAAAAAACAACAAAACAAAACCAGGCAACAATAAGAGCTGGTGTGGATGCAGAGAGAAAGGAACACTCTACACTGCTGGTGGGAATGTAAACTGGTCCAGCCTGTGGAGGACCCTCAAACTAATGAAAATGGAAGTACCATTTGACCCAGCAATTGCTCTTCTGGGAATCTACCCAAAGGAGACCTCAATGTGGGTACAAAGGGACACCTGTGCGCGGATGTTTAGTGCAGCACTATTTATAATAGCAAGGACATGGAAACAACCCAAATGTCCCAAAACAGAAAAATGGATGAAAAAGATGTGGTATACACAATGGAATATTACTTATCAATTAAAAATGACAAATTTGATGACTTTATGGTAACATGGACATACCTAGAAGAAATCTTATTAGCAGAAATGAGTCAGAAAGAAAAAGACAGAAACCAAATGGTTTCACTAATATATGGACAACCAAATGAAAACACACAACCGGGGGGGGGGGGGCAGCTGGAACTGTTAGGGAGGGGAGGTGGTTGGTGACCCCCCCATTGATTAAAATGATGTGAAATATATATATATATATATATATAAAATATAAATTATTTTTTTAAAAAGGAAAAAAATAAAGTAATTGAGACATGAGTGTTCATTGCCCTTTGTTATTTTGGTTTGTCTTTTTTTTTGTTTTGAGGACTTCTGGTTATGTTTTAAGTTATATTTCCACTATTTCATGTGTTACCTCTATTATTTTTTTTTACTTGAGTGTTCTACTGAGGTCAGCACATGAGGGACTATTTGTGCAACCCATTGTACAGTCCTTGTCTCTGTTTCAGATGGGTCATACTGTTATTTTCATTCACCCCCTTCATGCCAAGTGACATAGATCTGCAGCCTTGATATTCACTGTTCTGCTTGTAGGTTAATCTTTTTGTTCTTGACATTTTAATATTCTGTCCTTGATACTGATTTCCAACAGTTTAATTATAATGTGTCTTGAGTGTTCAGTTTGGTACTTTTCTCTTTGGAACTTTGGGCCTTCTGGATCAGAATGTCTGGTTCATTTCCCAGACCGAAATGGTTTTCAGTGATTATTTCCTCAAATAAATTTCCAGTGACTTTCTCTTCTTTGGCACCTCCAGATACAGATTTTATTTCTTTTTAGGTTTTCCCAGAAGGTTCTTACACCAGTTTCATTTTTTAAAATTCTTTTTTCCTTGTTGTTCTATTTGTATATTTCACCATGGTATTTCAGGTTCAGATTCACGCTCTTACTTGTGTTTATCTAACTGTTGAGATCCTCTATTGTATTTTTAAATACAGTTATATTTTTAGAACTCTAATGTCTAGTTGCAACAGTCATATTTTCTTGATAATCCTATTTTTAATATCTATTATCCTTCTTAATTCAGGAAGCATATAGATTATAGCTGTTAAACACTTTATGAGGCATACTCTGCAACTCTGGATTCAAACCTCTCTTCGTGACATTTTTGCTTTAAAATTTACGATTTGTTCTTCTGTCTCTTTATTGTTCATTTCTGAATTATAACAGAGAATTTCCTTTTTTAAAAAAACAAACAAACAAACAAACAACTGATTATATTCCTCCTACAAGAAGCTAGGTGCAATTCCAGGCCTTAACCCAGGATCGTTCTTAACCCAGGTGTTTTTTATTACTGAGGTCGTCACACCTGTCTAGATGGCTGCAGTCATCTAAAGGAGTAGTAAATTGGAAGAAATTGGGGCATTAGGGTATTACATTATTGCATCTGTGAACATAGAGGTTCTAAGCTTTCTATAGTGCTGCTGGTACCAGAGTTGTATGGTAGGGAATCCACAGACAGTCCCTCATCTAGGCCAACTCCTTGTCCAAAACATCTGAAACAGTCTAGTTTTAGCATCAATCTCTAGACTGCAGTCATGAAATAGGTCTAGCACTGAATGGGGAATACAGTTGTGAAAGGGCCACAAACTGAGAACTGCCCTCTTTATTTTTCAAGTATGGAGCCTTATTAAGAGGTGCTTACTCCTGTTATTAAGATTCAGGTGCTTAAAACTTTGGTTAGTGAGAGTATTTAGTTGTATTAGTTTTGAGCCTGGGTGGGGATAGAGTAGGTGTTTTGTACATCACAACATAAGACTGCAAATAACAGATTCTTCTATGTGGAGGTATAGTTGATCCAATTTTACTCTCTCCACCAGTTCAGGCTCCAACTGCTATAATTTGAGCTTCAGGATCAAGCCACTAATTAGTGTTCTGCTTCCTTACTCCTACAGCTCTCTTGTGGTACACTCTCTATCCTATACAGCAACTCTATGGACCACTCTTCTTCAGCCTAGTGCCAGCTATTACGGTCCTCGGTGTAGGTATGTATTCTTGAGTTAACAGTAGAACAGCTCCATATAATATCCACCTCTCCTTCACAGTATAGCTCTAAACACTATTTAGTTTTTCCTACCCCTTAATGTCATGCATGAGGAATGCAACAATCATCTGTTAATCTGTCAAGGGTTACTATCTTTGTTTTTGTTGTGAATATTTGGAGGTGTTAAGTGTGGCATCTTTGCTCTGCCATCATCTTACCACACTCTCAACAATATATTAAAAGAATCATACACCATGAAGTGGGATTTCTTCCAAAGATGCAAGGATGGTTCAACATATAAAAATTAAGTGATAAACAGCATTAACAAAATAAAGAATAAAAACTATGTGATCTTCTCAATAGATGCAGAGAAAGTATCTGACAAGATTATATACCAACTTACCGACCAAAATATTCTTAATAAAATGGACATAGAAGCAAAGTACCTTGATATAAAGGCATATAGAACAAAATCATAGTTAAAAATATTCATACTATTCATACTAAATGGTGAAAGACAGAAAGCTTTCCCTCTAAGATCTGGAATAAGACAAGGATGTCAACTATCACCAATGCTTATTCAATATCATACCAGAAGATTTTGCCAGATTTAGCAATTACACAAGAGAAAGAAATAAAAGACACCAAGATAGCCGGGCACGGTGGCCCATGCTTGTAAGCTTCAGCCTATGAAGCGGACAGGGCTAGGGATCGTGGTTCAAGTCCCGCCTGGGGCCCGTAGTGAGACCTAGTTCCCAAAAAAAATAGCTGGGCGTGGTGGTGCGTGCCTGTAATCCCAGCTACCTGGGAAGCTGAGGCTGGGGATTGCTTGAGTCTGTGGTACCCCGGGCAACGAGAGCCTGCGGTTCCACGGGCAAAAATAGCAAGACCTAGTCTCAAAAAAAAAAAAAAAAAAAAAAAAAAAAAAAAAAAAAAAAAAAAAAAAAAAAAAAA
>PVHY01028269.1:0-15373 GCA_004024945.1 Uropsilus gracilis | reverse complement strand
CTTTTCTGCAGTTTTTGGAGCTGAAAGCAGAGAGCAGTTGGCTGGCTTTTGCATATCAATGGTAAAGGTGATCAGTGAAAATGCTAATGAAGAGTGTGTAGCCTGCTTTGTAGAGAGTAGCAGGCAGATAAGTGTATCCAGTTAAGGTTGAAGGTAATTGCAAAGGAACTGCTTGTAGCCTGCTTTGGAGAAAGAAGCAGGCCGATAGGGGTAAATAGCTAAGTAAAGTCAGAAAGTCTCTTTTCACCCTGTTTCACTAATGCATCCACTTCCATCTCTAGACATCAGAAGGCATCAGCCCTTGCTCACCTGCAACCCTTGGCCAGCAGTGTCATCCAAGTCACCATCAGCTTTGGCTAACTAACTCTGCCATCCAACCCCTTTTGGCATGCTGCAGCTTCCTCTTTAGAAGCCCCTCCTGACAGGCAAATCTTTATTTCCTGCTTTTCTGGTGGACAGCTGCAAAAATTAAAGTCTTCCTCACAGTGTGGATTATTTATCCTCTCTGCCTCCTATAGTCTGAGAGGAGCTGTTTGTACACTTGGCATTTCTGCTACTATGTATGGATGGCCCAATGGCTGGTTGTTTTTCCTCTTAATTCCAGTCAAGTTGACTTTACCGGTTTGGTCTTTTTTCTTATACTTCTCCAACTGCATGCTCTTTTCCTTAGTCCTGCTTTAATGCATCAAGTTCTCCTTTCTTCAAGTAACAAGTTCCATTTGAATGTTTGTGACTGTGCCAGTACCTCTGTATTTGTTTAGCAAGGCTCTGCTCAGCTGCTCCTTGGTGGTGGGAGACTCTGATTGAAAGGAATGCCATGTTCATGCCTTTTCTGGGTGGCTTTTCCATAACTATTTCGTTCTCTTCTCTGAGTTGGTTGCCTGGCCAGTTATTGATTCTGGAGAGCATCTCACTTCTGGAGTGGCTTCTGTCCCGTCATAACCCGAAGAGCAGCTTAGAGGTTTTAAATGAAAATACAGCCTGGATGTTTCTTTTTCCACTGTGGATCTCTAACTTTACAATTCTAAGCAGTTCTTACACAACTTAATTCAAAATCCAGGCAATGAATCCAGAGCCGAGAGAGCTAAAGCTTGCCATCAGCCCTTTCTTAAATCCAGTGTTATTTTAATGCCAATGGTTTATCAACACAATGGATTCCTCACTCAACCCCAGGAGTGAAAATATCAGAAAGAAGTCCTTGCTTAAAAGAAGAAAAACAATTTGCTATTGTCTGTGTGATTTTGAGGTAATTAAGCTAATGTGCATTTGAATGATCATGAATAAATACCATTCTAATTTTTTATTTACCTACCCTCTAACTTTGACACGTAGCACTAGTGATAATTACCAAATTCTATATTTATAGAAAACTGACTTTCTTAAGAATTTGATGAGGCAATTATCTCCATATTGTATGTGCTGTTTTTCTACAAATGTTGAAAATTCAATAATTATCACTAGAACTAGCTGTGGCATTTTAAATACAGATACATAATAAAGAAGGAGGTCACCTACTCATTAATATTCAAAACACATGGTAGTTCCTCCTCTTCAATGGTGGATGAACTTATTTTGGTTTTGTAAGAACTTTAGGAAAGCCAGTTAAAAACTCTATTATTGTGAGGCTTTTGTTTATTAAGAGTCTATAAAAACTGTATCAAAGGGGAAAATAGAACAAGAAAAACAACTTATAATAAAAACAATAGCTCACATTTATTGAATATTTATCATATATCAGACATTGTGTGGTTTCAAAAGCTGCCTTCTTCATTCCCTCAACACCTTTACAAAACAGGCACTGTCCTCCTCCCCTTGTTACAGAGATGTAATCTTGATAGGGTCTAAGGGTTTAGGATGTTAATAGCATGTCTGAGGTCACACATTGAGAGGAATGAGCCAAGATTAGAAGCAGAGCATGTCTGCTCCCGTAGCCTTGTCCCTTCCACCTGGAAGAGCAAGCCCAAGTCATCCCAGTGGCTAAATTGGAAGTTTGAAATTCTCAGACTTGACTCTGAGAAGCGATGTCTTCTTGAAGTTGTTACTGAAATAAACTTATTAGTGCTGCTGCTGTGTCTGGTCCTAAAGAATACCAAAAGCATAAACCAAAGACTTTCACTGTCTGTTTCAAGTAAGCCCCAACACCAGAAGAGCCTACTTCCTGTTTCTGAGAAGTTAGAACCAAAATAAAGGATCAACACATCTAGGTATATTCATGCCATAATGAGTCCTCTAAATAGAAGTTACAAGAACAGGAAGGGGACATAAAAGAACCCACCTTTTTGTTTTGTTTTGTTCTGGCTTGGTTTTATTAGCAGATTTCAAGTTTGGATTAGTGGAATATTCACCCATTCATAACTGAGACCTCTTTGCTTGAAATCCATCATATGTGTAAAGCTCAATGACAGTTATCTATGCTCAAAGATCCTAATGAAGAAAGAGTTCCTGTGAGTCTAAATGGTTATGAAGATACTAAACCTACTCTGAGCAGGGGAACTCATTTTTCAGTCATTCTTTGGGCAGAAATCCTATTCACGGCAGTTGAAGTCAAGTGGACAAAAGTCTCAAGGCAATATTTGGTCCAGGATATTTATAATTTTTTAATCAAAAATACCATCTTGGCAGTGTGAATGTGTGATGAGGAGATAAATGACAGACTCCCAAGGAGCAGCAAGCAACAGGGATCAGAGTTTCCACCAATTTATTTGCTCCACACACAGGTGGTGAGAGGTGCTTTGGACTAATGAACATGTTTTTAATGATTTTGATGTGAATCCCAAAGCCTTGTTAATGCTCCTGCCACAAAGGAAAACAAGGCTGCAAATGCCTTCATCTCCTTGAGAGCTGGATATCTAAAGGAGCAGTTCTTGAATGAAGTTATTTTCAGCTCAAATTCACAGAATTATTTTCACTAAATTCCTGCTACCTCCCTAAAGTCTTGCTGTCATTACAAGGAGAGTTAATGCAATTTCCACGATGGAAGTTGGTTTCTGAGACTGAACTGAGAAAAACAGGAGCTGACACCCAGCGACCAGTTCCTTATGAAGTGGAGAAATGGACACCATTGCCTTGATTTGCTCATTATGTTCTGCGATGGGATGGGGTCCCTGCCAGACTGAATTTCAAGAGAGTCCCAGCTTCATATCACAGGAGAAGTAAGCAACCTCCCCAAGCACGCAACCTTCAGGACAGGGCCCGGTTCTCAGTCAAGTGCGTGGAGATTGCACACACAGGATCAGCATTAGTTCTCAGTCTGGAACCTGCATGACTGAGATGCTTGGCGGAGGCTTGAGCTTAGGTCTCAGAGAAGCAGTGGCATAATGCCTACCTTACGAATAAGAACCAGGATATCCACAGAGAAGTCCAAAGTCAGAGCAAATCAAGACAATCTAAAGGAGCCCTTATTGTGCATTCAAAATGTCATAGGGTACATACACTCTAGTCATCGAATCATTAACATTCAGGAACTGTTACACACAGGGTATTGAACATGCAGAAGACTGACCCACATGAATATTCCTTACCTTCTAGTAGGAATTGCTCACAGAGTGCACCAGGCTAATCACTGGACAGTACTGTTGTGGGGTGCTGACAGTACATCAAGAGATACTGTCATATGGTGTGCATTAATACTGAATGAAGCTCTGCTCTTGAACTGGAAAAAGGGGACCTTGGAATACGCTCACACAGACATCCCATCCTTCCCATTATCTACATTAACAACATCTGCAAAACTCTATTAATGAGTGGCTGCTATATATATATGTATACACAGCTCAATCGTTATGCCCCAAAGTTCCAAAATAGGGGGTGTAAAGGTCTTAGGCTTCTGTTTCTTGTGATAGTAATGGAACTAATGGGATAAATGTTAGAAAATGACAAGATTCCTCCTTAATCGATAGGATCTGTTATCCCTAATTCAGGGGACCAATGGTTCTCATGTAAATCAAGTTTGAAATCTTCCAAGTGTCTGCCTCTTCACCTATTTACAAGGGACAATAAAAACTCCAAGGTATGTCAATGCCAACACTGGCATAGCAGTAGTGGGAAGGGTGGATTCAGAAATAGTTTCTCAACTGCAAATTAATATTTTGAAGATTTGGTATGGTTTCTTTTAGGCTAAAGAAAGAAGTTCGTGGCTAATACTGACTATTAAAGAAAGCTTAGATCTTGTTGACACCATTCTTGTCCAAAGCACACTGATTCCTGTTCATTTACTCATTCACCTTCACATCCATCCATCTAGTCCATCAACAACTATTTATTGAGAAATCTCTATCTTCCAGAGACTTGACAGGATGCTAGGGACACAACAATAAACAGCCCTCCTACCTCAGCAGCAGCAGCCACATGGAAAATTTGAACAAGGACCCCACAGCTCCAGAACAAAGTCCTTTGACTTCAGGGTCACAGTTCTCCTTAGACACAGAAGATAATAGAGGGGAAGGAGGAAAGTGCTAAGCAGTACCTCGTCGAGGGGAGCCAGCTTCTCAGAGCGGATCAGGGGGGCACTGGGAACTCCCAGGATCAGTAGAGAAACAGGCATCAAGTTGCTTGCTGGCTTCTCTGCAGACTGAAATTGAAGATTTACACACTCCTGTTCTGCCCTGGGTAGGGCCCAGCATGTGCCCAGGGTTGCAACCTGAGTAGACAAAGCACCTGGGTGGCCAACAGAGAGGAGCAGATGGGGCTTGTCAAACAGGCTGCATGGCTCATTGGTGAGTTCTCTCTTCCCTCAACCACTCTGACCTGCTTGCAACACACACAGCTGTTGGAGAGAGCAAGTGGGGCTGAGGGAACTTAAGACAACCTCCAAAACAGCCATCAGCCTCCCCAGAGTACAGCCAGGATGGCAACAAAAGGTGAAAAATGCTCTCTCTTGCTCAACCTCCCTGATGAATCTGGTGTTTCAGACTCAGTAGCCCATGAGGTCTTCATCACTTGTTACTCCTCTAAACAGATGTCCTTTTTATGAAGCATTGCTGAGACTTTCCTTGGGAGCCAGTTTTCCCTTCTCCATATTAATGCCTCTGGCTTCAACTAGCATCCAAAATTCCAGCAATGCCCAGGTGAAGGACTGAGCATGGAACTCTCTGGGTTTTGGGGTATTTCATGTGCTTTCATGATCCCATATATGGGGTGTCTGCAAGCTACTTAACCTAATACAGAAAAAAAATGCTACAGCTTGGAAACATGTGGAAACCAGAGATTCTAGAGGGAATCCGCAGGACGTGGGACTTTACACAAAATATTTTGAAAGTGCCGTCCAGGAAGAAGGCTGTGCAGAAAGTCTTCCTGTGTCTGCAGAAAGCTAATATATGGTAATCAGGGCAGTGTGGAGCTGCTGGGAGTTTAGACAACATAACAAGGAACTTATCTCCGTTTTCCGCTGTTACTGCATATTCCTGGAACCCTTGCTTGCTGGAGAGGCGTGAATAGAAGATTTATTTTGTATTGTTAGACTGTCAAGGCACTCTAGAGCAACAACTTTCAAATGATAACTTCCCCAGCTTACAGAAGTTGTGAATTACATGCTTTTAGTCCAGTGAGAGAGGGGGGCTGACAACTCCCCCCTCCCCATCATCCTTCACTTCGCCACTCAGTGCCCTGTGTGATCAGTGACTCAACATGCTGCCCTTCGCAAACCCAATGGACCATTATTAAGGATGACAGAAATCTATTTCTAGCCATGAGACAAGCTGAGGCAATGGCATGGCATCCCAGAGAAAGGATTTTTTTCACACCTAGACCTTTCAAGCCCTGGGAGAGATTTCTTGGCCAAAATTGAGACCATTTCAGGTTAACTGCATGAGGATTCCAAGGTTGGGTGGGGATGGAAGACAGAGGTCTGTGATGGGAGGTGGTTGCTGGGGCATTTTGTGTCTCTTCAGCCTTAGCTAGTCAGTTATATCTCATGGAGAGTGTAGTTATTCCCTAGAAACTAGTGGGACCTGACGTAGAAACCTCTTCCTGGACAGGACTAACGTACTTTGTCCTTGACCTCTACACAGCTAGTGACCTCAATGAAACCTCTGGCCTCTCCAGTGAGCACAGAGGAATTGAGTTTTAATGTACTTGTTAGCCAACAGATCTCTCAAAGAGGATTAACGAATAGATCATAAGTCCATAGCCAAGAGATGGGACCATTTAATTTATTAGCCTTGCCTCTTCCTTCCTCTGCACCTGCATAGCATTTAGCATCCTTATTATCCCATTGGGCACAGCAATTACTTTAGTGTCTGTCTCCCTTATCTGCCCTTGGGGGCCTAGACTGTGCCTTATTGGTTGTCTTCTGTGTCACCCAGCATTCATGGTGCCTAATATGCTCGTAAATAAATGCTTATTGGATTGAATGACATTCCAGAAAGTTACAGCAAGAAGACCTTTGGCTTTAGAGTGCCCCTTCCCAAACACAGGATGCTGTTTGCCTGGCAGCCTCCTGCCTAATTTCATTTGCTCCCAGGGCATGTGAGTCAGGGCTTGTTTTCAGGAGTGGGTGAACCTCTTCTTCTCCACTACCCCTTAATGAAGGTTCTGCCAAAGCCAAAAGCTCCGTGTTGTGAAACTGTTATTGTAGGGTTGCTCATAACCACTGAGCAACTAGCCATGCGTTGGGGGTTATTATTAGGGGCCTGTACACTAAGGCTGGTTCCCTGCCAGCTTTTTTTCCTAAGGCAGCTGAAAACAGAAGAGTTGCATTTGTTTTCAGGGGAAAAAAGAACAAGAGATTTTGCAAACAGTTATGAAAAAAGCAGAATCGGTCCATTTTGGAACCTCCCGACCTTGACAGTGTCCCTCTAATGCTCTATAAACATTTGTTTTGGGTATTTAATAAGCTGCCAGCTGACAAATTGTGGAACTTTTTGCAAGAGCCCCTTATCTCTTCTAGAACCACTGAGATGGCAAAATATATTCTTCGTCTTAACAATTCACTCTATATTTGCATGTGGAAATTGGAAAGCAAGTTGTTTTTCTTCGTTTGCATGACAAAACTCAGACCCTAAAATACAATTCAGCATTTAATTTGAGCTAGTTAGAGAGCACAGGAAAGGGCCCCAGCCCTGTTTGGCTCCATTTTGTTGCTGATGTTTCTGTTGTTACAATTAAAATTGATTTATAATGCTAAGGACATAAAATATCTCCTTGAGTAGTTCTGCAATGAACCTGAGGAACTGGCTGCCTCCGGAGGTCAATTGGGAAAAAAGAAAAAAAAAAAAAAAAGCCAGGAGAAAACCGCCTTTGTTTTAAGACCTTAATCACTTTGTTAGAATTTAGCCAAGTGCCCCTTTCCCCAGGACCAGCTCGAGGGAGGGTGGCTCAGCCTGGGACAACTGGGACAAGGACAAAGTTGCTAAAGCGACCCCTCGGAAGCTGCCCTTGTTCACAGCTTGCCAAAAGCAGGTCATGAAAAAGAACTTAGGATGTTTAATTTTTAAATAAGTATTTTCCTTTGCTAATGACTGTCCCCCAGAGTCATCTTACCACGAGGCTCTGCTATTCCTTTTCCTTCCCAGCCTCAGGCGGAAGCCCATTCCCCAAACTGCATGCATTTGTTCCTCACCCCAGAGTAGAACTGGGGTCCCTGTGGCCCACAGGGAGCAAAGAGCAGCTACAATGGACAGTGGAACTACTGGGTCCCCAGTTTTCAGGTAGAGATCCACAGGGATAAGTGACTGCCAGCCGAGGATCCCAAGGCTACGTGGGGCCAATGCTGGGCAAAGGATTGCACTGGAAGGCAGTATATTCTTTTTTTATTACCATCACCATTAGTACTCATATTGTTGTTGTGAGTACATGAGGGAGACCATCATTCATGTTTTTATTACCTCCATGAGGCTCATCAAGGCTGAAGAATCAAGACAATAGCTCTCCCTGAAGATCTTAGCTTGGCTTTCATCTTATTCATTCCCCAGCCTCTCTTTTTGTCATTTTGCAGTTTGAACTCAAATTGGGATTCAAGGTCTGGTTGTTTGTACAACTGTTGGGCTGTTCAACTGTTCGGGTATTTAATTTGGCCTGTGACAGGTTCGCTGTGGATTTTTTTAAATTGGTTAAAATAGCAGAAGGAAGAGTTGGGGACATGGGTGCATTAAGAGGATAAGGTGCAGGTGGCACTGGGAAATACAAAACTGTCATCTCATTGCTACCGCATGGGATGGGCTTCAGCCTCTGGGTGTGTGGATGGGGATGCAGGCTCTGATGGAGAAGTCGAGCTGGGAAATTGTCAATATTCATAGCTCCTGCCCCCCCTACTTATTTCCTTCCCTCCCTGCATCCCTCCTTATTTCCTTCCTGCCATGTTTTGATTTTCTTTTTTTCCCCCCTTTCTTCCTGGCTTTTCTCCCTCCCTTTCTCTTCTTTCTTTTTATTTATTTTTAATTTTTAATTTATTTTTAATTGAGGTACTATTAAGATAACCCCATTAGGCATGGTCACCATAATAGTAATATAGTCCACCACCATAGTCCATTGTATGTACTTCCCTCTTTTTTCTTACCCCCCAACATACACACACCCTTTCTCCCCTCTGGATGCCTCGGGTCTATAGTTAGCTTTCAGGGCTAGTTTTTAATCTTATTTTTATGTGATCTTTAGCTTAGTTACTCTATATTTCACATACTCTTAACAGCATTCAGGATTTATCTTTCTCCATCTGACTTATTTCAGTTAACATTATCTCTTTCAGCTCCATCCTTGTTGAGTTTATCATTTTTGACCACTGAGTAATAGTCCATTGATATATAAAACACATATTATATATATATATATGTATGTTGGAATGTTAAAAACCTGAACAATAAATTGAGCAAGTTTGGTGTGGCACTCCCTTGATTTAGGAGACAAGCAGTTCCTTCCCTAAGGGACACCCTCTCCCTCCAAAAAAGAAAACAAATAGATAACCTCTCAAATGGCCTTATGTTATTATAGGTAACTTTATGGTTAGCCTAGGTGTAAACTTAAAATTGTATCTCCAACAGGCACCCCATATATTATATTTGTTTGAATTAGAATAGGAATGCAGATGTATAGCTTAGTTTGTAAGACAGTATAAAAGGACTTACTAATGAACAAGCCAGGGCTCTGAGTTTCCCTTGACTCAGTAGCCTTCAGCTGAGCTTTCCTAATAAACTTTTCTTTTTGTCCTTATCTTCCTGTGTCTAGGGTGTTTGTGAGGAGCCATGTTTGATTCAGGGTCTAACATATAGACATATAGATATAACATCTTCTTAATCCACTGATCAATTTGGGGTCAGTTACATTGTTTCCATAATTGGGCTATAGTAAACCATACTGCAATAAGCATGGGAGAGCAATTTTCCTTTTGAATTAGTGTTTTCATTTTGGGCTAAATGTCTAGAAGAGCCCTTCCTGTATTCTCACAGTCTTTCTTTCGTTTACATCATTAGTAACTATTCAATATCTTACATATTTTGCACTATGAGATTAACAATCACCTTGGAAGAAATGTTCTTTAAATAACATATCAGGGTAGGAAGATATCATTTAATGTATATATTAGCTAATGATATTAGAGAGCAATGTTTACAATCAGATCAAGGTTTCCTCACTACACATGAACATTCAGAGTGAAATCAGGTGAGACAGAAGGAGGCTCCTGGGGGAAACAGGCTGTATAGGCTATTGAGATAGATGCACCTCCCATTTGAGTAACTAATACCTCTCCCTACAGTAGGTGTAGCTTATACTCCTTTCCCCTCTAGGTCGTTCTCCCAACCTTCAATATAAAACCAAAATTTATGAATAAGTCTTTTATGGTTTTGAGAATATTTGTCATTACTGCATTGTTTATGTATTGATTTACAAAGGAATTAATCTAAATCAAAGATGTTGTTTTAGTACCTATGTCAATCATATACATATACATGTACATATGCATCCATTGTTCTTTCAGTTACAGGTTAAGACCTACTAAGGAAAGCTCTGTAGACTTTATGAACTGTGCTCCTTTAAAGATGAACTAACCTTGTTTACTATCAACCCCCTAGTAACTCTTCCCAGAACATTTTCCACCCTCGGAATGCAGACCCTCACAAGAGATGTCCAACTAGTCACTACAAAATTAGGTTGAAAATAGAAGACTCCAACCAACAAACCACACCTAAAAAGCAACTTCTGCCTCCCAGGTTTCCTTAGGTTCATACAACCTGTGCATAGCAGTTGCCAGACAAAATACAATATAACAACAGGGTTTTTTATATCAAGAAATCCAACAGGGAAAACAAAAAAAAATCCTTAAAAATACAAGTGGCCGGTTATCTTACCCCAGTCACTATTTAGTTAGAAAGTCCCAAACACATGCCGAAGATGAAGCCCTTTCACCCCTCCAAATCTGAGGCAGGCACTTTGCAAAGTCCAGTCTTTCCCCAGCATCTTCTCTTTGCTTCTTCTCTCTCCCACATTCTGAGCTGCTCTACTTCTCCAAGGCTCTTCCAACTTTTCCAACAGAAGCTAATGCAAACTCAGCATTCCAAATATGCTGCCTTGCTGTGACTCCAGGCACTTTCTTTACCAGGCCTGCCCTCAGTAGCCTCTGGTCACCCCTGACCTGCCACTCTGGTAACCGAATCCACACCAGCTGCTTCTCTGGAAGCCGCTCTCCCACCATGATTCCTTGCCACCTCCAGCTCACTCTTCCAGGGGGCTTCCCATGGCCAGGCCATGTGGGCCTGTTCTCTTAGTTCATTATCCTCATCTCTCTTTTCCTTTTTCTCCTCTATCCTCACTCCTCCCTTTTTATATACCCTCTTTTCCTGCTTCCTATTTTCTCTCCCATGGGTTTTTCTCTCAGACTCCACCCACCAGGGCATTTTGGCACCCATACAATTTCAACTGCATCACTACCCTGTATCAACTAGAATGTGCTCCTTGATACTTTTTCTATCAGTGACCTTTTTGAAATCTTAATTGAACTGGACCCTGCTCTCTAGAAAATACACCCACTCTTTGCAGATATTTTGGGGGTACTTCATCCTCCCTTAGGAATCTGAGCATTCCCAGTTTGGGAACCCTTCTTGGAGGAGTGTTGCATACTAATGACTTTCTAATTTCTGTCAGTGAAAATTGTTCTAAATGTGATCTAGTTGTGATGTTTAATTTTGTTCAACCTACAAACACCCATGTATTTCCTAAAGAAAATGCCTTGATGGATTAAAGCACAGAAGTATATTTCATAGTCTTTTTCTCCTTCACTAGAACACTGCTTTCATATTTGCCCACATTCATCACCTCCCCCTCTGACCAAAATCCAGTTTCTCAAGGTGAAGTTCACAAAAGGATTCTTTTGCTTCCTCTAATATCTTCCCATAAGCCCCTAAATGGATCACCATCCTCTGCTTTTTACAAACAAGAGGAGATTCACCAAAGAAGACATCTTTCAGTTTATAGACATTTCTTTTCCACCCGTATGTATTTAAGGAAGAAAATTGCCACTTATTTGTACAAAGTAAATTGGCTTATGCTTCGTAATAGGCTTCTCCACTCTTGCCTCTGCCAGGAAAAGGTCATCTTCAGACTTTTGCACTCCACAGAACTCAGCGATTCTTGACAGCAAGTAGAGAAATCACACACTCCTAAACTATAATTTCCTTCATGGATTAAGACCTCAGTAGTCACAGGTTTTTGGTATCGGCAGGTTTATTTCCTAGTCTATTGCTGGCCATTGACTGGGATGTAAATTGTAACTTTGTGTGCCCATATCAAAAAATAACCAATGTCTCTCCCTCTCTCTCTCTCTCTCTCTCTCTCCCCCCCCTCGCACACACACATGCATGCTTACACACAAACATACAATGCATACTTCCAAGCAAACATACCTACATACCTACAGGCTCACAAACACGCATATGCATGTACACAAACACATGCATGTATAAAAACATAGACATGTATATATGCATGTATGTGAATATGCATAAGCACATGAGCCACTTGTCTACACTTTTCAGTTTGTATAACTCTTAGTGCACCACTTAACTCTGTCCTACTACAAAGGGCCCTGTTCCAATTTGATGTTATTGGCTATTGCCTTGACAACAGATACAGATGTTGTATGTGTGGCAGGATGATCTAGGTCCCTGTGGAGTTCTTACCCTTGAGTGTATCTATTTGATAGCTGAGACAAAATGAACATTAAACAAGTGGGTCAGAAAAGAGGTAAAAGTTCCATGTACATCCTGGGAATAGCATGGTTGATAGCAATCTTGCAAAAGGTATATGTGGAAAGTTAGCTTCAGTCTTGCTGGGATGGAAGGCCTCCTTTGATTAAGAGATCATTTGCTTCAGCTCACCTTCACCACAGTAATTTACAGGAGAATTTTATAATAGTCAAACATAAGCAGTAGAATTTATAATAATCTCTCAATCCTTTGTGAGAAAGTAAGAGTTTCCTTCCTCAATCCTATGTTGATGTTGATAGGAGTAGGTAAGATAAAATTGGGAGCTTTCATATTTCTGTGCCTTTGCATAAGCTATTCCCTCTATCAATCATGCTGTTCCTTTGTACACTTGGTGACCTCTGCTCCTCATTTTCAGGGCCAACCCAGTTGTGTTCATTCTATGAAGCTTCTACATGTGTCTATAAGCAGAGTGGGTAGATTACACTTTCTTAGTCAGCCCCTCCTATAAACCAGCCACTGTGGAGTGTGGGTTTCATTTAATCCTTACACCTGGACTCCTTGCACTAGGCACTTCAGACAACCAGGTGTGCCAGTCTGTTCCTCATGGCACCTGTATTTTATCTGGGCTGGCACTTGGTTTGCACTTACTCAGTGTTTTGAATTGATGAATGGAGGAATCAACTAGGTAACCTTGTAATACCCACTTAGGAAATTTCCTGGGAATACAGTTCCCTTATAGGTAGAAATGAAGGATGGCTTTAGTCTAATGCTTCCTCCTTATGCTAATCATACCCACCCACATGTAGGATGTTTAACTCCTCATTGGTTGACTTCCCGAACATTTAAGGTAGGGCTAAGATTGAGAAAGGAAGGGAAAAAAATCACCAGAGGTGATTAGGAGAGCAGGCAAGAGGGAGTGTTTACCGATTTACCATGACATTGAAACAACTTCTGAGCCTGTTGCCTTTGTTTCTTTAGTGTGGCCACAAACACCTGGTTTTGTGGTATCACCTGCCTGTGGGATAGAATTTATCAGGTTGTAACCAACTGATTGGGTATTTGGGGTGTTTGAATGCAATGCAGTGGGATCTCACTTTATTTTTGCTTCTCTTAGATTTTAAAATGGTTCCACTTTTTAATTTAAACCAATAGTAACATGAACATTCCCGATGAGAGGCATTGTTGGACCTGTGTGTTTCTCACTTATTCCTATCCAACATAGTTGGGTCAATGTAAGATCCCATCTTGCAGATGAGGATAAAGTGCCTGACCAGTGCCCCCCACCACTGATGAGTGGCTAAGTGAGGGTTTAAATCCAGAACCTCTGATTCAGAACCCTGTGCGCTTTGTACTAACATGGTTTGTATTGGAAGAGAATGGTTCCCTCACCTGACATCTGATTATTAGAGATTTGATGATGGATATTCTACAAGGGTTTGTTCACATGACACATCACCCATATCCACTCATGTACCTACAGTAGCAATATTCCACCATTTTTCATAGTATTTGACTTAAAGTAGAAACTTGAGAAACATTTGTGTAAATGAGTCAATTAGAAATGAGGTATGAGTTTGATGTCACCAAGAGACTATGAAATTGTCAAGTTAAATATAGTTCATGCTTAGTATAGAAAAGAAAGCAAGTACATTTTTTAAAAAAAGGGATTTCTGCAAAAATTGAAACTTAAACAGGCTGGAGTTTCTAGTTAAATCCTCAGCACAGCAGAATAAACTTAGCCATAAATCCACAGCTTTTTCAAGCACTCAAATTAATCAAAGTTTCACTAAAATCAAGGCCAGTGAGATTGAAGTTTTGGAGGTGCTAGGGCTGCAGGTGTGTGTGCACCAGAGATATTAGCTGCTAACACCAGGAGCCCCAGATCCTTCATCTGACCTGTTGTTGTCTCTCACCAACCCCCAGCAACTCGCAGACATCCTATTAACTAGAGCTTCCTTAAGCCGAGACTCAGAAGCCAGACACTCCACTCGGCTGTCCCATTATCCCCTATCACAGCCACATCCCCAGATAATGATTCCTGGGCTTCCCGTTTGCTCATCATTGTCCAGAGGTTGAATAGTTCTGTTCAGTCAGAAAGCCCGGAGTTCATGCCGGGCCCTCAGAGACGGCCTGTTTGTATGCTGGGGACAGAGTGTTGCCTCTCAGTCACTAATGGAGCTGAAAGGTGCCTGGGGCTCATTATTCTTGAGGTAATCCTGAAGGTCACA
This sequence comes from Uropsilus gracilis, assembly GCA_004024945.1. Classification (NCBI taxonomy): domain Eukaryota; kingdom Metazoa; phylum Chordata; class Mammalia; order Eulipotyphla; family Talpidae; genus Uropsilus; species Uropsilus gracilis. The sequence goes on along the minus strand of PVHY01028269.1, from coordinate 1,011 downwards.
GGCCCACAAACGCTGCTTGCAGGCAGAACCAGAAGGAGAGAAACAGATTTGAGAATCCTGGCACTTTTTTGTTTTTCAGCTCATACAAGTGGTAGAGGTTTCTGAGGTTCCACTGTAGTTGAATTTTAATCAAGGATGAATTCCCTCCCCCCAGAGACCTCTATTCATGCCACCAATGCCGTTTATGCGAATACCCTAGTGAGATTGTATTTCTCTAGGTCCCAAACTCCTTTTACCCTGAATGTCATAGTGCAAAGCCCCCTGCTTTCTTGTGAAAACCTGTCTTTGCCCAGACTCAGAGATTTGGCAGTCAGACAAGAGCTAGGAGCTCAAATGAGGACACAGTGGGGGGGAGGGGTGGGGGGGTGGGCTAAAGCCTGGTAGACAGACATGGAGGCTTTTTGTCCCACCTGGGTCAGGTTCTAAATGGCCCAACTTAATTAGTTTTCAGTTGGTCTAGGCCACTTGCCCAGATCTCCCAGGAAATTCTTATTGATGTCAAAACTGTGGGCACAAGTGATGCAGCAGCCAGGTCCCCAGCCCCTTGGAGACCTGGTTGCAGATGACCTGGTTCAAAGCAAAGGCCTCACTCTGCAGGTCTAGGATTTGGATCACAGGAGTTTCAAAACAACCCCAGGGCTTGAGACCCCAGCCCTAGAGATTCTGATCAATCTGTCGGTGGGGGCTGGGATCCTCATTTGTTTTAACTCCTGTGATTCTAAAGAACAGCAGAGTGACAACACAGTGAAGACTTCCCTAACATCCTTCAGTTCACTTTCTCAAGTGGGACACTGCATTCCTAGTCCTTTGCCCAGTTAGCCCCCCTAGGAAGCAGTTTCAGTACCTCTTGATATGTCAAAGCAAGTTCCCACCATTCTACTGGAAGAAGCAAAATTGGGGGTAGGGGCTCAGTTTCCAGGGAGAATGAAAAGTTCCCCCATCTTGCTGGCACTTTTCCCCTGTCTCTTGCCTTTCTTCCCCCTCCCTTCCTCGCCCTCTCCCCCCTCCCTC
>PVHY01028268.1:0-15358 GCA_004024945.1 Uropsilus gracilis | reverse complement strand
AAAAAAAAAAGGCCAAGGACAACACCCACACACCCTTACAAAAATCAACTCAAAATGGATAAAGAACCTGGAAGTGAGACCTGCAATCATAAAATACATAGAAGACAACCTGGGCCAAACCCTTCATGAATTTCACCTCAGAAATCCATTTTGGGAAAAAAATATGGCTGACAAAAAATGAAGGAAAGTATAAACAGCTGGGACTGCATCAAACTAAAAGTTTCTGTACAGCAAAAGAGACAATAAACAAAACAAAAAGAAACCCAACCAACTGGGAGAAACATTTTTGCCCTCCAGATAAGTGACAAGGGTCCGCTAACAAAGATCCACAAGGAGCTCCTACAGTTCAACAAAAACAAAGCCAAAAACCCAGTCAAAAATGGGGGAAGGAACCAAAAGGACACTTCACCAAAGAGGAGACACAAATGGCTAATAGGCATATAAAGAATGCTCCATATCACTAATAATCAGGGAAATGCAAATTAAAACCACACTGAGATACCATCTTACACCGGTAAGAATCACCCACATAAATAAAGCGGAAAACAGCAATTGTTGGCACGGTTGTGGAGAAAAAGGAACTCTCTTACACTGCTGGTGGGAGTGCAAACTGGTCCAGCCACTATGGAAAACCTTGTGGAGGACCCGCAAACAATTAAAAGTGGAATTACCATTCGACCCCGCAATCCCACTACTCGGAATCTACCCAGAGGACATGAAAACACTAATTCAAAAGGACACCTGTATGCACATGTTTATTGTAGCTCTGTTTACAATTGCCAAGATTTGGAAACAAACCAAATGCACCAAAATTGATGATTGGCTAATAAAAATGTGGTACATATACACGATGGAATACTACCCATCAATCAAGGAGGACAAACATACGTCATTCCAGCAACATGGATGGAACTAGAAGGACTCATATCAACAGAAATAAGCCAAAAAGAAAAAAGAGAAATATAGGATGGTCTCACTTATATGATGGATATAGGGAAAAACAAACAACGAATAAGAAAAATTAAAAACAACCAATGGAACTGAACAATGGAGCAAGAGAGGGGGAAGGGGAAGGAAATGGGGGAGGTGAAGGGCACAAAAGATCAGGATGGTTAACTGGTGTTAGGGAAGTGGGAATGCCCCCGGGGTGCACAATAATGTAATATAAATATAAATACACACATATGCAAATCTAAAAATTTTAAATTTAAAAAATCATCACAGAGATAGTTGACATTCTCTGTGGATATCTCTTCTATCCTATTCCCCATTATACATTCCCAGAAATAATAATCAATTCACTGGATTGATGTTTGCCATTCCAGTGGTATTTGAAACGTTTAAATCACACACCAGTAAATAATATATTATTTTGCTTGGCTATAATTTGGTAACTATGGTATTGCAATATGGATACCTAACTATGTAATTTGCTTTCTTGCCACAAAAAATTTTTTTTAATTAAAAAAAAAAAAGTTGGTCTGAGGGCTGCTTGAATGAGCAGTGTAACAGTGAGGGGATCAAAGAGAACCAAGGCCAGCATATGCAAACTAGGAAACCCTGTAGCAGCAAGAGCTGTTAGCAGCCGGCAGGTGGCAGCAGAGACCGACCAAACTCCCAGCGAGGCAGCCCTGCAAGCAAATTGAACCCTCAGGTCCTCTCAACACTTTGAATTGGTTTCTTGAAGATCTGGTTCCACTGGGAGAGAATCTACTAGAAAACTTGTTGATAGAGGGCAGCTGACGGCTGTTTGCCCAGACTGAATGCAGAGTAGTGTACTTGGACCGGCGATCTGAAGCCTTCAGAAGGAAGGGATCTGAGTGGAAAGGAGTTGAGAAAGTTTGGGGGCCAGGAAGGGAGCAGGCAGAGGAAGGACAGGCACAGAAGGAAAAGGAGGATGCTGCTCCAGGAACTTTGCAGGACACCAGGTGGGGCAGCTGCTTCTCAGGCTTCCTGTTTCAGCTGTGAAGGCTGATGGTTGAGCCCCAGGTCGGTTCTCATTGAGCTCAGGTGGCGGAAACCAAGTTTATCTGCTCCTCTGGCTTCTGCTTCTGCTACCCTGGAAGAGCCAGAAGCGTGCTCTGTCTGGTCTGTGCCTTCTGCTGCATAGGGCAGGATGAATCCTCTGTGAGTCCATGTCTGGGTCCCAGTTCGCTAAGCCCCCCAGGTCTAAACTTTATCTTCTTAGTGACTCGAGGCAGAGCGGCTGAGATGGACCCCATGGGGAGGGATGGGAAAGGCTTGAGATAGGCAGGAATTTATCAGTCAGGAATTTTCCAGCCAAAAGCAGCTATTGCCGCTTCTGTAGTGATTGGAAGTATGAAATGGAGTGGGGAAAGGAGCCCAGGTAAGCCTCAGTCAGGAAGGAGTCAAAAGAAATGGCAGGACATGCAGTGGGGGAGGGGCTGAAAAGAGCTGAAGGGAGGGACACAGGGCACCCTGGGTGCATCTGTGGGCCCAGACAGTATGGCCTCCACATCGCCATCCCTGACAGGTCCTAAGCATTCTTTGACTGCCTCTCCCTTCATCCTCCTGCCTGAGAACACAGCCACTAAAGGCCCCTCAATTAGGCCCTCAGAGTAATACCAGAGTCTCATGTCTCTCCTGAGTAGGAGGGTAAGGGACTCTACTTCCACCCTGTACCCCAGACACATGATACAATGCTCATGCATTTAACCTACAAGTGTGTACACTTGGCTTGGCGGCTTGGCTAAAATACAGACTGTTACCATCCACGGGCCCTTAGCTCTCCCTCTCTGAAGCACCTCTCAGCTCTGCTTTTGGTGCAGAAACTGAAAAGACAGATTGTAAAGGAAAGGGGAGCAAGTGGCCCCCGGATTTGCTATCCCCAGATGGAGAGTGGGTAAGATGTCCAGATACAGGGGTTCTCCTCCAGGTGATGATCTCAGAGGCCTCCAGGGGTGCTGAAGGCCGGGCTCACGCCCCTATTTGTTGTAGCCCTAGGATGTTTGTAGCCCTGGGAGCAGTAGATGTGGCAGGATGGGGGTCCAGCAGGTCTGGCCACCGCCCCTTTTCTGTGTGGGTTCCACTTTCTTATTTTTTCTTATTTTTTTTACTCTTCAATATTTACTCTTTTTAAAATAATTTCAACTATATACTCTTTACATCATTGTCTACCCTGAGGTTCTCCCACCACCTTATCACCAGTGGACCATCTTAAACGCTTGTGCCCATCCCTCCCCAGACTTTACCCTCCTCCCCTTAAATATGCTTCAGTTCTGATAACAGTTTTAAATTTTTCTTGTCCATTTGTTTGTTTTTCCTATATCCCTCAGATAAGTGAGACTACCCAGTATTTCTCTTTTCCTGTCTGGCTTATTTCTGCTAACATGATTCCTTGTAGGTCCTTCATGTTGCTGCAAATGACATGTTTGTCTTTTTTGATTGGTGAATAATATTCCATTGTCTTCATCTACCCCAGCTTTCTGACCCATTCATCTGCTTTGGGGCATTTGGGTTATTTCCATAGCCTGGCTATTGTAAATAGTGCTGCAATAAACATCTGAGTACAGCTGTCATTTTTGAATTAAGTGTTTTTGGGTCCCTTGGGTAAATCCCCAGAAGTGAAATTGTTGGATCAAATGGTAGTTCCATTTTCAGTAATTTGAGAATCCTCCACAGGACTTTTCATAGTATTTGGACCAGTTTGCATTCCTACCAGCAGTGAAAAATTGTTCCTTTCTCTCCACATCCCAGCCAGCATTTGTTGTCCGTTTTTTTGTTTTTGTTTTTTTTTTAAACATGGACCATTCTTACTGGTATAAGATGGTATCTAAGTGTGGTTTTGATTTGCTTTTGCCTGATTATTAGAGATATTGAGCATTATTTTTTTCAGAAGCCTGTTGGCTATTTGTATTATCTCTTTGGAGAAATGTCATTTTAATTTTTCTGTCCATTTTATCACTGGGATTTTTGCTTTGGCTTTGTTAATTTCTATGAGTTGTTTTGTGGATCTTTGCTATCAGACTCATCATTTGTATGGAGGCCAAAAACTTTTTCCCATTCGACACTTGATCTTAGCCAAAAGGCCGAGAAGCGATACTTTTTCCCATTCGGTTGTAGTTCCAGTTGTTTATGTTTTCTTTCTGAAGATTTTTTTTTTTTTTTTTTTTTTTTTTTTTTTTTTTTTTTTTTTTTTTTTTTTTTTTTTTTTTTTTTTTTTTTTTTTTTTTTTTTTTTTTTTTTTTTTTTTTTTTTTTTTTTTTTTTTTTTTTTGCCATCTGTAGATGTTTCCTGAAAGGAATTTCTGAAGTGCAATTCTTGGAGAGTTTTGTCCAAATTTTCCTCTCTGTATTTTATGGTATCAGGTCTTATAGCCAAGTCTTTTATCCATTTTGAGTTAGTTTTGTATATGATGTGAGGGAGTTGTCTTGTTTCTTTTCTTTTCTTTTTTGATTGTTGTGGTTCAGTTTCAGCTGCACCATTTATTGAGGAGCCTATCCTTCTTCCAGTGTTTCCAGTGTATGTTTTTGACCCTTTGTCAAAAGCTAGTTGACCATATACAAGAGTGACTTTATTTCTGGGCACTTGATTCTGTTCCATTGGTCTGTCTCTTTTTCTTCCAGTAGCATGTTGTTTTCATTATTATGGTCTTGTAATATAGTTTGAGTTTTGACATAGTAATGCCTCCGTTCTCTCTTCTCTTGGTCAGGGGGTTTTGGATATTCAGGGTCTTTTGTCATTCCATACAAATTTCAATAATTTTTGTTCTATCTCAAAGAATAGCGTTAGGATTTTTACTGGAATTGCATTGAATCTGTAGATTCTTTTGGTAGGTTGATTATTTTTATAGTGTTAATTCTTCTAATCCATGACTAGGAAATGTGTTTGCATTTTTAAATGTTTTCTTCCATTTCTTTTGAAAATATTTTATCATTTTCTTTGTACAGATTTTTCATGTCTTTTGTTGCTTTTCTCCCCAAGTATTTAATTTTCTTTGATATGATGGTAAATTGGGTATATTTTTATTTTTTTTTTATTTTATTTATTTTTTTTTTTTTTGAAACTGGGTCTTGCTATTTTTGCCCATGGAACCGCAGGCTCTCGTTGCCTGGGGTACCACAGACTCAAGCAATCCCCAGCCTCAGCTTCCCAGGTAGCTGGGATTACAGGCACGCGCCACCACGCCCAGCTATTTTTTGGAATTAGGTCTCGCTACCGGCCCCCAGGCGGGACTCGAACCGCGATCCCTAGCCCCTGCCGCTTCATAGGCTGAAGCTTACAAGCACGAGCCACCGTGCCCGGCTATTTTTATTTTTTAATTCTTTCTCTGGATGGTTTTGTTTTGTTTTGTTTTTGTATGTAAGATGGCTACTGATTTTTGTGTGTTGATTTTGTGTCTGGCTATCTTACTGAATTAATTTATTATTTCAGTTCGAGTTTCTATGGCTTTTTGGGGGTTCTCTACATAAAGTATCATATAGTCTACATATAATGATAGCTTTATTTCTTCTTTCCCTATATGTATCCTTTTATGTCTTTTTCTTGTCATGTTAGAACTTCCAGTATATGTTGAAAAGTAGTGGTGAGAGTGGGGCATTCTCCTTTGGTTCCAGATCTTAATTGAAATTTCAGTTTTTCCCCTTAAGGATAATGTTTGTTATGGGTTGTCATAAATAACTTTTGTTATGTTGAGATCAGTTTATTCCAATTTTTTCAAGGGTTTTCATCATGAATGGATATTGTACTTTGTCAAATGCTTTTTCTGCATCAATTGATATCATCATATGGATTTTGGTTTTCACCTTGTTCATTAATTTTTGGATTTTGAACCATCCCCAGGACATATTCTATTTCTAAAGACCTCTGGAAGTGTGGAACACACATATAAACTAATGGCTGTCACCCTCTGTGATGTTCCTACTATGGACTTGACTATGAAGACACAAAGGAGGGTGTAAGAGATGATTCATGATACTGGGATTATGATCATTAGTTTACTTGTCAGATGGAGTAGGTCTTAGCTGGTTTAACATGTAATCATCTGAACTTTCAGCAAAGGAGACTCTCTAATGCTGGTGATTCCTGTCACATCAGTTGAAGGCCTGAAAATAACAGTGAGACTCACTTCCCCAAGAAAAGGGGATTCTCCAGCCATGTCTCCAGTCTTCATCTATACCACCTATTATTATCCTACTGCAAAACTGGATAGTCATCAAGCGCAATTAAGGACAAGAGATGTGACATCTCCGGTGTCCTTGTCCTGAGTAGGCCTCAGGACACACTCAGTCATACCCATACCAAAGCACCTGAGACCACCCTCTCTGCCTGGCAGCCTTGGTGATCAAAAAAAAAAAAATTCTTTTAAATGAATACATGAGTGCAACTAACCATCCCATCTGCTCTGCATTTATTCCAAGACCTCTGTCTTGGAATATTCCTGGTTTCCTGTCAGGCAGTTGCTTTTTGAGTAATTCTTCCAAATATTTCAGGTTATCGTTGGTTCTTCCTACATCAGATGGAGTTTATGGAATGTACCAGGCCCCTCAGGAAACTCATAGATTTGACCTTGTCACTGCCACAGAAGCTGGGACAGAGCATGTCTGCCAAGACCAGGACCTCAAGCTTCCAGCTTTCAGAACTGTAGAAAAAAAAAAAAAAGGAAGTTTTCTTTGTCCTATTTTATTTTTATTGAGACAATATAGCTTCATAGTACCACATAATGTTTTGATATATTATTATTATTTTAATAACTTTAAAATTAAATCTGATTCAACATGCTTCACAATACAACAAACAGATCACAAGCAAACAATAACTTGAAGTAGACAGAAAGGGATGATGGTAAGTCTTACTTTTACATTTTCGCAAGTTTACAAGACAACTTGGAACTGCATGTCTATTGCATATTTAAGCTGTGTCTTTAAATCTATTAAGAACATCTGCTAAAAAATTAGCATTAAAAAAAAGTAGACAGAAAAGGAAAAAAGAAACCTTTCACCTGTGGCCTTAGAGCCATTTCATACAAACCAACTCCTTATAGCACAGATACTTACATCAAAAAAAGTCACTGGGATGCTCAGAAGAACACTTCTTTGTGTGTTGTTTTTGCTTGTATTTTTACAAGGTATTTCTACTCCTTGCAGCTAATGCTGTGCATGGTCACAACACAAGCGAAGTCAGAGGTAGGACAGAGAGGCTCCAAAGGTGGGATTGGTGACCCAAGGTCATAACACCATATATATATATATATATATATATATATATATAGCCCGGCCTCCCTTGGTCCCAGTCCCTGGCCACTCTTCCCACACAAACGCTATTTCTGGCAACCTACCTTCACATGCCATCGGGGAGATTGGGGGCGTGTTGCGATTAGCGTGGAGACCGTACAAAGCAAACGGAAATTGCCAGCGGGCGGCGGAAGGCGTGGCTGAGCCACTTCGTTAAAGTTTACCGAATCGTCCGGGATGGCATTCACACACACGGAGGAGCGGCTGCAGAGGCTGTTTCTCCGGACAAGGACCTTCAAGTCCAGCTTTCTGTGATTCCGCCCTAAGACTCTGTCTCCCGGCTGAAAGTGTGAGTGTCTCGGCTGTGATGAGAAAAAGGGAAGGTGAATGACTGCACTTGGAGGCGCTGGAGTGTGACGTCACTTGGAGGCGGGGCGGGACTGGCCCGAAGTTAACATCAAACTTCAGAATTAGAAGTTTGCCGATTCAAACTTCTGATTCTTTCGGGCGCCGGGTGCCTGCGGCCGGGTCCCTTCCTAGCCGCAGCCAGATTGCCATGGCGAGCCCCGCGGACATGTTCAGGCTGTGGACCCTCCTACTCTGGCTGGCGGGCTGCGCCCAGGCTGGGGTCTCGGAGTCGGAGTCAGGGAATTCAGCACTGGCAGGAACTCACCCCTCCCACCCGAGTAAGTAGTGAGTTCCCGGGAGCCGGGGTGCACAGGACGGGGTGGGTGGGCAGGGGCACAGTGGGGGCAGGGAGGGGCGCCAAGTACTCGGGAGGGAGAAGGGCGCCGCTGGGCTCAGAGTTCCGCCCTGTTGCAGAGGTGGCGCTGTCCATCCCCAGTACTCTTCCTGGGAGATCCTGGTCTCAGGAGTTCTCCTGGAAGAGAGATGAAGTGCAGAAAAGTACTGTGGAGAATAGGCTGGAGGGAGGAGAGAGGGGGAGGGTGGGAAGTTCCACGGACCCCGCAGCCCTAGGGTAATGGGAACCCAGTCTCACTCCTTACTGGGACGTTGTCTCTACTGGAGGTGTTCCTCAGAGATGGGGTCCAGCCCCTCAAGCATCCCAGCCACTTCTCACACACCTGTCTTCTCTCTTCCTTCTTGCCTCCTTAAAGGCAGCCTTTCTCCTTTCCTACCAACCCAGTACCTCCTACCCATTTTTAATTTTTAATTAATTTTTTTTATTGCACACACGCACACACACACACACACACACACACACACACACTTACATCTTTGGGAACCCCAAGGTTCTCGCATTACCATGTCACTGGTGAATATCACCTTAATCTCTTGTGCTCACCCCTCCCCCATTTCACCCTTCTTTTCCCTCCCTTGCTGTATGCTTTAGTTCAGCTGTCAGGCGGTTTTAACTTTTTCTTGTTCTTTTGTTTGTTTTCCCCAGAGCCCACATATAAGTGAGATCATCGCTATTTCTCTTTTTCTTTCTGGCTTATTTCTGCTAGCATGATTCCTTCTTGCTCCATTCATGTTACCACGAATGACACAAGTTGTCTTTTTTGATTGGTGAATAATATTCCATCCTGTACATATACCACAGCTTTTTGTACCATTCGTCTATTTGGGGGCATTTGGATTGCTTCCATATCTGACTGTTGTAAATAGCGCTGCAAAAAAAACCATCTGGGTACAGGTGTATTTTTGGATTAGAGTTTTTGTAACCGTTGGGTAGATTAGTGGGATTGCTGGATCAAATGGAGTTCCATTTTCAGTAACATAAGGGTCCTCCACGCAGCTTTCCATAGTGGTTGGGCCAGTTTGCATTCCCCTCAGGTGTGAAAAAGTATCCCTTTCTCTCCACATCCAAGCCAGCACTTGTTGCCTATTTTTTTGATATGTGCCATTCTTACTGGTATAAGATGGTATCTCATTGTGGTTTTGATATGCGTTTTCCTGATTATTAGTGATATTGAGCATTTTTTCATATGCCTGTTGACCATCAGCATTTCCTCTTTGAAGAAGTGTCTGTTTTGATCTTCCCCCATTTTTTGATTGAATTTCTTGTTTTATTTTGTTAAGTTGTGTGATTTCCTTTTGGACCTTTATTAGGTCCTTATCACTTGTGTGTAAGGTGAAGATTTTTTTTCCCCATTCAGTTTGGTTTCTTTTTCTTTCTTTCTTTCTTTTTTTCTTTTTTTTTTTTTTAATTTTGGGAAGTAAGCAAGTTACATAGATAGGTATCTATATTACAATGCCATAATTTCAAAATTATAAGCATGCAAATAACATATTTACTGAATTGTGATTTAAAAGTTTCAAATACTGCTGGAATGGCAAACATCAAATTCAGTGTATTGATTATTATTTCTAGGAATGTATAATGGGGAAATAGGATAGAAGGGATATCCACAGAGAATGTTATCTATCTCTGTGATGGTTTTTTTTTTAATTTAATTTAGATTTTTAAAATTTGCATATACATGTGTATTTGTATTTATATTACATTATTGTGTACCCAGGGGCTTTTCCACTTCCTAACACTTGTTAACCATCCTAGTCTTTCGTACCCTTCGCCTCCACCACCATCTTCCCCCTCCTCCTCTATCCATTTTTCAGTCCCATTGGTTGTTTTTATTTTTTCTTATTCATTTGTTTGTTTTTCCCTATATCCATCATATAAGTGAGACCGTACTGTATTTCTCCTTTTGTTTTTGCCTTATTTCTGCTGATACGAGTCCTTCTAGTTCCATCCATGTTGATGCGAATGACATATGTTTGTCCTCCTTGATTGATGCATAGTATTCCATTGTGTGCATATACCATGTTTTTTTCAACCAGTCGTTGGTTTTGGGGCATTTGGTTTGTTTCCAAATCTTGGCAATTGTAAACAGAGCTGCAGTAAATATGCTTGTAAAGGTGTCCTTTTGAATTAGTGTTTTCATGTCCTCTGAGTAGATTCCCAGTAGCGGGATTACTGGGTTGAATGGTAATTCCACTTTTAATTGTTTGAGGGTCCTCCACACCATCTTCCATAGTGGCTGGACCAGTTTGTACTCCCACCAGCAGTGTAAGAGAGAGTTCCTTTTTCTCCACATCCGCGCCAATGTTTGTTGTTGTATGTTTTATTTATGTGGGCCATTCTTACTGGTGTAAGATGGTATCTCAGTGTGGTTTTAATTTGCATTTCCCTGATTATTAGTGATATGGAGCATACTTTCATATGCCTATTAATCATCTGTATCTCCTCTTTGGTGAAGTGTCTTTTTAGTTCTTCTCATATTTTGGCTGGGTTTTTTGCTTTGTTTTTGTTGAACTGTAGGAGCTCTTTGTGGATCTTTGTTATCAGACCCTTGTCACTTGTCTGGAGGGCAAAGATTTTCTCCCAGTCAGTTGGGTTTCTTTTTGTTTTGTTTATTGTCTCTTTTGCTGAACACAAACTTTTTAGTTTGATGTAGTCCCAGCTGTTTACGTTTTCCTTCATTTTTTTGGCAGCCATATTTGTTTCCCAAAATGGTTTTTTGAGGTGAAAGTCATGAAGGGTTTTACCCAGGTTCTCTTCTGTGTATTTTATGATTGCAGGTCTCACTTCTAGGTCCTTTATCCATTTTGAATTAATTTTTGTACAGGGTGTGAGGGTGTTGTCCTGGTCCATTTTTTTACATGTCTTAATCCAGTTTTCCCAGTACCATTTACTGAAGAGGCTTGTTTCCCAGCACCATTTACCTTGTTCCAGAGTATGTTTTTTGCCCTTTTGTCAAAGATTAGATGACCATATATGTGTGGTTTTATTTCTGGGTATTCAATTCCGATCCATTGGTCTGTTTGTCAGTTTTTGAACCAGTACCATGCTGTTTTAAGTATTATGGCTTTGTAGTACAGTTTGAAGTCTGGAATAGTAATACCTCCATTCTCTCTTCTGTTTATCAAAGGGTTTTGGCTATTCGGGGTCCTTTGTTGTTCCATATAAATTTCAGTAATTTTTGTTCTGTCTCTTTAAAATGTCATTGGAATCTTTATTGGAATTGCATTGAATCTGTAGATTGCCTTTGGTAGTATGGCCATTTTGGCAATGTTGATTTTTCCAATCCATGAACAGGTAATGTCTTTCCAATTTTTAACATCATCTTCTATTTCTTTTTAAGAATGTTTTATAATTTTCTTTGTATAGGTCTTTTATGTGTTTTGTTAGGTTTATTCCCAAGTATTTGATTTTCTTTGGTGCAGTGGTAAATGGGGTATTTTTAAAAATTCCTTCTTCTGATTGATTCTTTCATATATGAATGCTGTTGATTTTTGTGTGTTGATTTTGTATCCAGCTACCTTACTGAATTATTTTATTATTTCCATCAGCTTTTCTGTCTATTTTTCTGGGTTCTCTACATAAGAGTATCATATCATCTGCATATAATGATAGCTTTATTTCTCCTTTCCCTATTTGGACTCCTTTTATGTCTTTCTCTTGTCTTATTGTCCTAGCAGGACTTCCAGAACTATGTTGAAAAGGAGTGGAGAGAGTGCCTGGTTCCAGACCTTAATTGAAATGGTTTCAGTTTTTCCCCATTGAGGATGATAGTTGCTGTGGGTTTGTCATATATAGCTTTTATTATGTTGAGGTATGGGTATGTTCATTTTATACCAGTTTTTTCCAGGGATTTCATCTTGAAAGGATGCTAAACTTTATCGAACGCTTTATCCGCATCATTGATATGATCATATGGTTTTTGTTTTTTTCTTTGTTGATGTGATGGATTATATTGATTAATTTTCAGATGTTGAACCATCCCTGTGCCCCTGCAGTGAATTCCACTTAGTCATGATGGATGATTCTTTTTATGTGTCGGATTCGGTTTGCCAGGATTTTTTTAGGAATCTTTGTATCTTTGTTCATTAGGGAGATTGGTCTATAGTTCTCTTTCTTTGCACTATCTTTATTTGGTTTTGGAATTAGTGTAATGTTTGCTTCATAGAAGGTTTTTGGTAGCTTTCCTTCTTTCTCAATTTTTTGAAAGAGTTTTAACAGTACTGGTGTTTGTTCCTCTTTGAAAGTTTGGTAGAATTCATTTATGAATCCATATGGACCTGGACTCTTGTTTTTAGGGACAGTTCTGATAACTGCCTCCGTTTCATTGCTTGTGATCCTGTTTCTTCTTGTTCAATTTTGGATGTCAGTTTGTTCTAGGAATTTGTCCATCTCTTCCAGGTTGCTATATTTGTTTGCATATAGATGTTTGTAGTAGTTGCTAGTTATCTTTTGGATTTTTGCTAGGTGTGTTGTAAATCTCCCTTTTCATTTATGATCCTGTTTATTTGAGTTTTCTCTCTTCTTTGTAAGCCTTGCAAGGGATTTATCAATTTTATTTATTTTTTCAAAGAACCAGCTTTTGGTTTTATCTTCTAAATGGTCTTTTAGTTTCTATTTCATTAATCTCTGCTTTTATTTTGTTATTTCTTGTCTTCTGCTGGATTTTGGATTTTTTGTTGCTCTTTTTCTAAGTCCTCAAGTTGGGAGATTAGAGTGTTTCTTTGTACTGTTTCAATTCTTTTTATTTGGATCTGTATTGCTATGAACTTTCCTCTTAATACTGCTTTTGCTGCATCCCACACATTGTGGAACATTGTATCATCATTGTCGTATTGTATCATCATTGTCATTTGCCTCCATTAGGTTTTAATTTCTTCTTTGATTTCCTCTTTTACCCAGTCATCTTCCAGAAGCCTGTTGTTCAGTCTCTGTATAGCATTTGCTTTCCTTATTTTCTTTTCATTGTTAATTTCTAATTTGATGCCTTTATGATTGGAGAAAAAGCTTGGTATCATTTTGATCTTTGTGAATTTGTTCAGATTTGTCTTGTGGCCTAATATATGGTCTATTTTAGAGTTGAACCATCTGCATTTGAAAAAAAAAGTGTATCCCTTTCTTTGGGGGTACAGTGTCCTGTGCAGTTGCGTCTTTGTGTAATTGCTGTTTTGTTGATCTGTCTTTTGTTAAGAGTGGTGTGTAAAATCTCCTACCACATATGTATCTCACCAATATTTGATTTCAGTTCTACTAGTAATTGTTTTATAAATATTGGTGCTCCCTCATTAGGTACGTATATGTTGATTATTGTTATGTCTTTTTGGTGGATTGACCCTTTAACCATTAGGTAGTAGCTATCTTATCTTTTGTCACTTTTCTTAATTTGAGGTCTGCTCTGTCTGCTAGAAGAATGGCAACCCCTGCTTTCTTGTGGGGGCCATTTGCTTGTAGTGTAGTTTTCCAGCCCTGTACCTTCAGTCTATACTTATCCTTAGAAATCAGATGTGTTTCTTGGAGGCAGCAGAATGACTACCAGTGCCTTCCGGCATCTATCTGGGTGGGGGAAAGGTCGGGCGGGTTCTCTCCAGAACCTGGCTGAAGGGGGTGGCTCTCTGAATCTGTGGCAGCAGCAGCAGTGCAAAGAAAGGACCCTCCTAGAGGCCTGATGCTGGTGCCAGTGGCTTCAGGCATCTACCTGGGTGGGGGAATAGTTGGGCAGGTTCCCTCTGGAACCTGGCTGAAGGGGGTGGCTCTCTGAATCTGTGGAGGCAGCCAGCACATTTGTTGAAGTCCTTTCCCAGTGCATGGTTTATTCTACCTCATTCTCAGGGAGATAACATCACTTAAGATTCACAGAGGGATAAATTCACACCCTTTTCTGTTGGAAAGTGTGATGTTTGTAAGTTAACACCATTCATTGTGGGCATCAGTGGCCCCCTAAACCTGGTAGAGCCCAGAGGCACCCAAGACCACATGCAAGGACCAGCTGCCAGATTTGGCTTCTTCCTAGTTTGCTGACCTTCCCCTAAGAATCCTCCCTACCACTGCCTGGGGTTTCTGGGTGGAGCAACTCTGACAGGTGGGGTCCTGGGGTTGGCAGCCACTATCTCTCCTATCTATGAAAGGTTCCTTGCTTCCTGGACCCTGAGGCTGCAGATAGCTGCAGGTAGGGCTGAGCTGGGTATGGCAGTATGTCTGGTATCAGATCTATACCGCTCCCTGTGTGCCTTATTTTCTTCTCTACTGGTCTGCTCATGCCAGAGCCAGAGTCACATCTCACATGACCACTGGCCACTCTGACCTCATGACACTCTAGATGAGGCCTCTTCTGTTTCGTAGCCCCAGGCCTCAGCTCTGTCAGCTCTGGTGCTTTCACAGGGCCTGTTTAACTTCTGTAGATCCCCTGTTGCAAATGGCAGGGCCTTGCATCTCAACGTGATGTCTGTGTTGAGACCCTTCAGTCAAACGGCCCCGAGTCTAAACAACAGCTTCCCACTGTGGGCACTTCAGTGCTGTGGCTCCTTCTGCATGTCCTGTGTCCCTGGTGGCAGCCCAGCTACATCCACCGCGCCCATGTAACCCCTGACAGCTCTCAGTTGCAGCAGCACAGCCTGGTTGCTACAACAGAGACCTGGAATTGGCAAAACCTGAGACAGTTAACATTTGCCATTTACAAAAGTCCCACAGGGCAGCCTTTCATTAGATGGAGGTGGGAAAAGGATCACACTGCATCCTTAGCTGGGTTTCAGGTTGGTCTTTATCTCTGCCGTTGCTTCTTTCACATTCACCTTAGAGAAAAAGGAGATTGTAAAGAGATTTTATTGGAATTTCCCTGGTGTAGCCATAACTACACGTAAAATCACTAGGTATAAAGGTATTTTAAAGCCAGGCACGGTGGCTTGTGCCTGTAAGCTTCAGCCTATGAAGTGGCTGTTGCTAGGGATTGCAGTTCAAGTCCTGCTGGGGGCAAAAACAGTGAGACCCAGTCCCCAAAAATAGCTGGGTATGGTGGCACATGCCTGTAATGCCAGCTACCTGGGAAGCTGAGGCTGGGATTGTTTGAGTCCGTGGTACCCCGGGCAACATAAGCCTGCAGTTCCATGGGCAAAAATAGCAAGACTTAGTCTAGAAAGAAAAAAGGCATTTTACTCCCTTTACAAACGCAGGGAACCTGCAGTCCCTTCTGTGCTGGGACTTGGCTCTCCCACTAGCAGTGGCTCCTGGGCTGAGAAGGGGCTCAGTCTGGAACTTTCATAGGACCCAGCACTTTGGGAAAAGTCACATCCACCTCCCAGGTACCCTTCCTGGAGTATGGTCTCCATGATTGTTATTCCAGTCTAAAGTCCCTGGGTGGTGAAAAATCACCACAGGGTATCATTTCTCATGTTCCTTGAGATGGAGC
>PVHY01028267.1:0-15392 GCA_004024945.1 Uropsilus gracilis | reverse complement strand
AAAAACCATATAATAAGCCTGGAATAAACAGGTGTCCTTTTGAATTAGAGTTTTCATGTCCTCTGGGTAGATTCCCAGTAGGGGAATTGCTGGATCAAATGGTAATTCCACTTTCAATTGTTTGAGGATCCTCTACACAGTCTTCCATAGTGGCTGGACTAGTTTGCATTCCCACCAGCAGTATAGGAGAGTTCCTTTTTCACCACATCCATGCCAACATTTGCTGTTGTCCTTTTTTTTATGGGCTGTTTGAACTTAAGATGGTATCTGGCTGTGGTTTTAATTTGCATTTCCCTCACTATTAGTGATGTGGAGCATTCTTTAATGTGCCTATTGACCATCTGTATTTCCTCTTTAGTGAAATGTCATTTTAGTTCTCCCCATTTTTTGATTGGGCATTTTGCTTTTTTTTTTTTTTTTTGTCAAATTGTATGAGCTTTTTGTGGACCTTTATTATCAGACCCTTATCACTTGTCTGGAGGGCAAAAATTTCTCCCAGTCTGTTGGGTTTTTGTTTTATTTTGTTTATTGTCTCTTTTGCTGTCAGAAACTTTTTAATTTGATGTAGTACCAGCTGTTTATGTTTTCCTTCATTTTTTTGCCAGCTGTAGTTGTTTCCAGAAACGGATTTTTGAAGTAAAATTCCCAGGTTTTCATCTATGTAATTTATGGTTTCAGGTCTCACATCCAAGTCTTTTGTCCATTTTGAGTTGATTTTTGTACAGGATGTGAGAGTGGTGTCCTGGTTTATCTTTTGCAAGTCATAGTCCAGTTTCTCCAGCACCATTTGCTGAAAAGGCTATCCTTGTTCTAGTGTATGTTTTTTGCCCCTTTGTCAAAGATTAGTTGACCATATGTATGTCGTTTTATTTCTGGATACTCAATTCTGATTCATTGGTCTGTTTGTCTGTCTTTGTAGCAGTACCATGCTGTTTTAATCATATGGCTTTGTAGTATAGTTTGAAATCTGGGATTGTGATGCTTTCATTCTCTCTTCTGTTTGTCAAGAGGGTTTTGGCTATTCAGAGTCTTTTGTTGTTCCATATTAATGTCAGTAATTTTTGTTCTATCTCTTTAAAATATGTCATTGGGATCTTTATTGGAATTGCATTGAATCTGTAGATTGCCTTTGGTAATATGACCATTTTGATAATGTCGATTCTTCCAATCCATGAACAGGGAATGTCTTTCCATTTTTTAACATCATCTTCTATTTCTTTTAAGAATATTTTATAGTTTTCTTTGTATAGGTCTTTTACTTCTTTTGTTAGGTTTACTCCCAAGTATTTAATTTTCTTTGTTGTGATGGTAAATGGAATTTTTTTATTTCTTCTTCTGATTGATTCTTTGCATATATATGAATACTATTGATTTTTGTGTGTTGATTTTGTATCCAGCTACCTTACTGAATTGATTTATTATTTCAATTAGATTTTCTGTTGATTTTTGGGGGTTCTTACATAGAGTATCATATCATCCACATATTACGATAGCTTTATTTCTTCTTCCCTATTTGGATATTTCTTTTATGTCTTTCTCTTGTCTTATTGCCCTAGCTAGGACTTTCAGAACCATGTTGAAAAGGAGTGGAGAGAGTGGGCATCCTTTTCTGGATCCAGATCTTAATTGAAATGATTTCAGTTTTACCCTGTGAAGGATGATATTTGCTGTGGGTTTGTCATATATATAGCTTGTATTATGTTGAGGTATGTTCCTTTTATACCATTTTTCCCCAGGGTTTTCCTCATGAATGGGTACTGGACTTTATCAAATGTTTTTTTCACATCTATTGATGTGATCGTATGGTTTTGGTTTTACTCTTTGTTGGTGTGATCAATTATATTGATAATAGTTGAACCATCCCTGTGCCCCCGGGATGAATCCCATTTGGTCATTGTGGATAATCCTTTTTATGCAATGTTGTATTCAGTTTGCCAGGATTTTGTCTAGAATTTTTGCAACTGTGTTCATTATGGAGATTGGTCTATAGTTCTCTTTCTTTGCACTGTCTTTATTTGGTTTTGGAATTAGTGTGTTTGCTTCATAGAATGTATTTGGTAGCTTTCCTTCTTTCTCAATTTTTTGAGAGTTTTAACAGTACTGGTGTTAGTTCCTCTTTAAATGTTTGGTATAATTCATTTGTGAAACCATCTAGACCTAGGTTCTTGTTTTTAGGGAAACTTCTGATGACTGCCTCAATTTCATTGCTTGTGATTGACCTTTTTAAGCTTTCTATTTCCTCTTTGTTCAATTTTGGATGGCTATATTGTTCTAGATATTTGTCCATCTCTTCCAGGTTGTTGTATTTGTTTGCATATAGATGTTTGTAGTAGTCTCTAATTATCTTTTGGATTTCTGCTGTGTCTGTTGTAATATCTACCTTTGCATTTATGATTCTGTTTATTTGAGTTTTCTCTCTTCTTTTCTTTGTAAGCCTTGCAAGGGGTATAACAATTTTATTATTTTTTCAAAAGAACCAGCTTTTGGTTTTATTTATCCTCTCATAGTCTTTTTGGTTTCTATTTTATTTATCTCTGCCTTTATTTTTGTTATTTCTTGTCTTCTGCTGGGTTTTGGATTTTTTGCTGCTCATTTTTAGGTCCTCAAGTTGGGAGATTAGAGTATTTCTTTGGGCTGTTCCAATTCTTTTTATTTGGGCCTATATTGTTATGAACTTTGCTCTTAATACTGCTTTTGCTGCATCCCACATTTTGGAATGCTGTGTCATCTTTGTTGTTTGTCTCTATGTATGTTTTAATTTCTTCCTTGATTTCTTCCTTTACCCAGTGATCTTTCCAAAACCTGTTGTTCAGTCTCCATGTAGTGTTTACTCTCCTTATTTTCTTTTCATTGCTGATTTCTAGTTTGATGCCTTTATGATCGGTGAAAAAGGTTGGTAGTATTTTAATCTTTGTGTATTTATTCATGTTTATTTTGTGGCCTAATATATATTCAATTTTAGAGAATTAACCATGTGCATTTGGCAAGAAAATGCATTATTTTCCTTGGGGGTGCAGTGTCCTATATATATCTATTGATCCATTCAGTCTTTCTTTAAAGCTTTTGTGTCTTTGTGTAGTTTCTGTTTTATTGATCTCTCTTTTGGTGAGAGTGGCATGTTAAAATCTCCTACCACATACATATGCTCACCAAAATTTGTTTTCAGTTCTGCTAGTAGTTTTATGTGTGTATATGTTGATTATTGTTATGTCTTTTTGATGAATTGACTCTTTAACCATTAGGTAGTGGCTGTCTTTATCTTTTGTCACTTTTCTTAGTTTGAAGTCTGCTCTGTCTAAGAATGACAATTCCCTGCTTTTTTGTAGGAGCCATTTGCTTGTAATGTAGTTTTACAGCCCTGCACCTTAAGTCTATGCTTATCCTTAGAT
This sequence comes from Uropsilus gracilis, assembly GCA_004024945.1. Classification (NCBI taxonomy): domain Eukaryota; kingdom Metazoa; phylum Chordata; class Mammalia; order Eulipotyphla; family Talpidae; genus Uropsilus; species Uropsilus gracilis. Next base: position 12,003 of record PVHY01028267.1, on the reverse strand, counting down.
ATCAGATGTGCTTCTTGGAGGCAACAGAATGTTGGGTTCCATTTTCTGATCCAACCTGCAACTCTATGTCTTTTGATTGCTGAGTTTAGACTATTGACATTTAGAGTGATTATTGATGCTTGTGATTCTAACAGTGGTTTTCTGGTGGTCATTTTGGGATTTTGTTTTGATTCCTTGTTTTGTTTGTTTTATTTGTTCTTCTCATGACTTTGATCTTGCAGCCTGTTGCAAAATTTCTTGGAGTAGAGGCTTAGTAGTAGCAAATTTCTGGAGACTTTACCTATTGGAGAAGGTTCAATTTTTCCTTCATAGAGGAAGGATAGTTTTGCAGGGTAGAGTATTCTTGGCTGATACTTCTTATCTTGGAGTTTTTTGTGGATGTGACTCCATTCTCTCCTTTCCTGGAGTGTCTCTTCAGAGAAATCTGAGGTCAGACTAATGGATTTTCCTTTGTAGGTTATCTGTTTCTTTTCTATAGTCATTCTCATTATTTTTTCCTTATCTTGGGTTCTTGGAAGATTTATGATGATGTATTCCCCTGTAGCTTTTCTTTCATTAAAGTAGTTTGGTGTTCTTTTGCTTCTTGTATATCTATTTTCATTTCTTTCTTCAGATTTGGGAAGTTCTCCTCTATTATTTTATTAAAAAGACTTTTGGTTCCCATGATTCTCTCCTCTCCTTCTGTGATTCCTATTACTCTTATGTTTCTTTTCTTTATGGAATCTGACATATCTCTGAGCTTTTCTTCAGTCTTGTTACTTCATTTGGCTCTCTTTTTCTTTCTTCACCACTCTATTTCTGTATCTTCAAGTATGCTGACTTGTTCTTCTATTTCATTTAATCTGCTTCCATGACTTTTCCCTGCATTTCTGAGCTCATCTATCGCAATTCTTAAATCCTGGGTCTCCTTCAACACCATTTTTAGGGATTCATTTTCATTCCACAGTTCATTGATTAAGTTATACATTGATGCTTTCTTTTTTATATTTTTCTACTTCTTCCTTTAGTGTATTTAATGTTTCTATCATCCTGTTGTCCTTCTTTTCTGATTCTTCACTTATCTGTTGGAGTACTTAAATCATGTTGATTCTGAAATCTTTGTCTGAGATACATGTCACAATTTCTTCAATATCTTCCTTGGTGTTTTCTAGAGATTACCTTTTCCTTGGTGGTGATTGATTATTTCCTGTAGGGCTTGCTTGCATGTATACAGTTTTCCTCCTTACTATGCTTTGCTTTCAGGCTTGTTCTACATACTGAGCAACCATGGCTCTGGTGTTGGTCAGCATGTTGATAGTAATGTTTTCCAGATTGTGAGTACATCTGTAGTTTAGTTTATTAATTTGCACCAGTGCCAATGACTTCTGGCATCTCACCTGGGGGGTAAGGGCAGGTGGGTTCCCTCAGGACCATAGGTAAGATGGGGGTGGCTATCCAAGTGCAGCAGCAACACAGGAGAGGACCCTCCCAGCTGGCCTGGTGCAGGCAGTGACTCTAAAAATGCTTTTAAGTTGCTTTTAATTTTATTAACTGTACCATGCTGTTATCTGGTACAACTTGCAGAATTTAAAAACCTAATGGTACATTATTGGTTGTAGCTTCAATTTAAACTGTCTAGTATAATTTGTAGTGAGCTTCATCCCTATAAATCAATAACTCTTAAGTTTGAAAATTTCTAAATTTGGGGGGAAAAATTCAGATTGGGAATATCCAACTGGAAATTACTTGAAGATTCTGGGGCTAACACTCTCACAGAAAGGACCATCAGTCTGGGAAAAGACTCAATTTATCCTCACTTTAGCTGCCTTTTATGTGCTACTCTTCTACTTAGACAGACAGTGACATCCACATCACTGTCCACATCCACATCCACATCCACTGTCACCCACTGAGCAGCTGCTGGGCAAAGCAAGCCTACACCTGAGCCCAACTGCCCTTACCTCCTCTCTTCATATTAGCTCTCCTGCTTCACTCTGATTCTGCCACAACATCCCCCAGAAAGGCATTCCCAGAGTGGAGTTGCATCCATCAGGGGGTAAAGAGAGGCAGAGGGCATAAGAGCCAAACACAGGCATTTCTGGACAACACAAAAGTCCCCAGACCCAAGATGAACAGGAGCAGGACATAAGTTTGTGATGATGTGAAGATAAATGTGGCACCCATCACAGTCTCATTTCACAGAGATCCTGGGGAAAAAGGCAGTGGTTAGATTTATTCTGACAATAGATGAAAACATCTTTGGAAAAACATCTTTCATAACACAAACATTAAAAATCACAAACTGTCCAAAATTATTCTTTTCTTTCAAGTCAATATCATGTGGGAAATTCACAGAGAATACATTTTGATCCTCAATAAGGGTCGCTGATAGAAATAACAAATGATTACCTGAACTCCTGAGGGCTAGGGAAACAGCCCTGCATCCAGAATGCCTCCTGCGAAACGCATCGATCTGCCCCAAATCATAGGTTTGTCTCTAAGGAAACTCACCACTGGGGACATGGTGAGTCACCATTTTCAGGCTTCAGGAGGAGATAAGCACTGGGCTCCTTCTTGTATTAAATTGGTCTTGGAAGTATTGATCTGTCGATGTTTTTCAGTTTCTCTGAGACTCCTGTCAGGAGTCCTTCAGATGTGAACACAGGCCTGCATGGCAGAGGACTGGGTCAAAATGGTAAGGGAAAGTAGGGAGGACCTGGACGGTGGACAGGAGTGAAGGTACCCAGTAAAGGAAGGACAACAGAACTTCCTATGGAGGGGGCCCCTCTGGGACCTTGTGCTGATCATCTCCACTGAACTCTACCCAAATTCAGCTCATACAAGGAGATAAGAGACTTCCACCCCAGGGTCTCTGTGACCTGATGCAGCTCAGTGGAGCACAAGCATCACTTTTCCTGTGAAAATAAACAGGTCTGTAAAGAAAGGGAAACAAAGTCCACTGAAAATACCAATGTGTGAGGAAAGGAATTCTTAGTTTACAGTATTTTTCATCTCCTTCAGTCATTTTGTGTAATCACTACCCATGTCCATATAAACATTCAGAAACTATATTTTCATAGTATGGACATTAACCCAACTCCTTGGGTTTGAAATTTCTGTCACTCCCACTACTTTTTATTAATCTTACAATCTATAGCATTGATTGTATTTCAATGATGATGATGATGATGATAACTTTTATAGTAATTATGTAGTGTATCTGAATTATAGCAATATATTTGTATAGCATTTGTTATATAAAATATTATTAAATATATTTTACAATATATTCTGTAATATATTACCAATTATAAACATTTTAAATAATGTTACAGTAGTCATAATTGCATATATAAGTTATAGATAGCACACATTATACATGTGCACTAAAATACATGTAATATAATATATACTATAAAAATCTTTATATTACATATTTACTCTACATCTGCCACATGAAATATAATTATGGTTTTAGCAAAGAACTTGCTATGTAATTTAACTAATATATATTGACTCATTTTATCCTTACTACTACCTTAAGGCAAATACCACTTTCACTGCAATTTTCAGATGAGGAACTGAGGCACAGAGAAGTCAGGTGATTTGCCCAAGATCACAGAACTGATGAATAGGACTGAAAACTGGCAGTACAATTCTATGCCTGGGGCCCCTGTTCCCCAGTCCTTGCCCTCAGACACCACAGTTACCCTAGTAAGTCCCTCCCTGTCATCATCCCACCATGGTCAGAGAGGTTTTGTTTGTTTGTTTGTTTGTTAATTATTAGATTTAATGTAATGTATATCAGAGAGTTCTTAAGGCACTGTTATGCCCCTGGGATCTGGAATGGAAGCTCATTTCCAAACTGAAACAATTCCATCTTCATGTCTTTCCTTCTTCCCCTTCCTCCTGACAAAATGCCATCCTCATTTGACCCCCCAGTTCCCTCTCCCTCCTCTCACACCAACACTGCTAGCATCCCTCATTCTTTCCTGCACAATGTTCCTAGAGGTACCTCCAGCTCTCAGCAAGAGCTGGCAGCTCCGCATGGTCACCTGACCCCACTGGGCTTTCAGACTCTAGCAGCAGCAGCATCACCTCTGATCCCCAAACCAGCTGACTCTATCTGGGGACAACTTGGCTCCTGGGGAGACTAGGGAGACTGAGGCAACACAGCACCACTGTGACTGCTTACAGTTCCTCCGGAGCCAGTTGCCATATTGATTCTCATACACTATGGAGGAGGCACCCACAGCCAGCTGGAACCACTGCTCTCATCAACAGCAAAAGTGGTGGCAGCAGCATTATCTCTGACCCCAGCACCAACTCACCCCAACTGGTAACACCTTGGTAGCTGGGAGGCCAAGGGAGGCTGCAATCACAGATGATCAAACGAATGTTCCAGGGAATAATACACCACAGAAAGTCAGCCTACTGAAATCAGCAGCATGGACACAGAAAACTATTTCAACTTGACTAAAAAAGAATTCAGAGTCAGAGCCAAGCTTGGTGGTGCACACCTGTAATCCTAGCTACCTGGGAGTCTGAGGCTAGGAATCACTTGAGCCTGTGGGTTCAAGACAACACAACCCTGGGAAACACAGAAAGACCTAGTCTCAAAAAAAAAAAAAAAGAATTCAGAGTCACTATAAGGAAAACACTGAAAGATTTAAAAGAAAAGGCAGAGAAGGGCAAGAATGATATACAGAACACAACCAACAAACTAAAAAATGAAAATAAACTAAAAAAATAGAGGAAATTAAGAAAATCCATGAAGAAAGAATAGAAGAAATGGAAGAACATATCAGTATTCTCCAAGACTCAGAGATAAAAAGAATCCAAAAAGAAAAGGAAGAAAAGGTGCATTCGGAAGAAGACTTTTCAATCTTTTCAGTGTTTTTTTCAAAACACTCCAACTAAGTTGTTAAAACTTCTGGTGTCACTGCCTCACTGAGCTCCACTTTTACTATAATTGACAGCAATATCTAAGTAGGTTTGTATTCTCACTACCATTGTTAGTTATTTAAATATATTTCTGAAACAACTACCTCTGTTAAACACCATTACTTTAAAATATTGGTGTTCTGTACATCATCTGTTAACATTACAGATGGAGACACTTAACTTTTGCCAAATCACTACTGGACCAAAGTTGTTTAGGTTTTGAAAAAATAAACTATCTACTGAAAACTGGGGGAATTTTGCATATAATTGACAGGGCTGAGTGGATTTTATTAAACTACTGTGTGAAGTCTGCCAGCAAAGGTCACGTTGCTTCATAGGTCCATTACTCAGGCTCCTCTGTAAAGCTAATTAGAAAGATAACATTTCCTTAGCTTAAGACTACATGCCTTGTCCCGAAGGGCAGGTATTCAGTGAATCTGAACTCTCCTGCAAATATAAGCCTAAAATGTATTCTGTAACTGTTCCTATAGATCATGGCATGAGTAAAGGAAAGAGGGCACTATGATAGTATAAGTGAAAATGTGACCTTTATTAATGAATATTTCTTGTTTCTGAAGATAAGTTCAAACTTGCATGCCTTGCTGGAGCCAAAAATAAATGGAGAATTGTATACTCATATCACCAATTAGGGACTGCCCTCTTGAACATCCCAGATAATCATCCAATATTAAGATCATCTTTGTCCCTATTTTTTTTAACTTAATTACTTTTTAATTTTTTTAATTTATTTTTTAATTTAAGTACTTCCAGAAACATGTTAATACAACCCCAGTCCTTAGTAATATTGCCCTGTCCCTTGCTCTTTTTTACCACTTTAATGGTCATGTGTTTTCTCCAAAACTTTGTTTGAATCATTCAAATGACTTATAGAAGTCAAAGTTTCACTGGACTCCAGAAGACTTCATTCCACATTTTCAGATGAGCATCCTAATACACCAGCTGTCTTACCTATGTTTACATACCTGATTACTGTCCAACACAGCATCATAATCCTGGTCTCTCCACCCCAAGAATAGCATTGTTTTCATAGGACCTCAAAACAGCTGTTTCAGTTTTTAGGAACCCCATCAGTCACTAACAACATTTGATCAATCAAGTAAAGATCAGTGCTTTTTTGCCTCACCTCTTCTATGAGCACAGAAAGGATTTTTTTTTTAAAAAAGTTTCTGTATGATTTTGCCAATTACCCATGATCCACATTTGCCAACAGAGATGATAAGCCATTCATTGGGGGAATTAACTTAATGTATCATTTTATATTCACAACTATCCCTGGGACTATGCAAGGTACTGTTCCCACAAAATTAATTGTTCTAACCTTCGGAGATTATAAGCAGAGTAAAGTTATAGTTCTCTCCTCCAGGTATCTATAAAAACAAAATTTGTTAAACATTACAAACTCCCAAATTAGCTGAAGTCCAAGATGTGATGGCTTTAAACAAAATTGCTTCCTATTTTTGTAGCATAAAATGGAGAACTAGGTCTGTAATATGGACCCAATTTATGAAATCTTGGTTGGTTCTGTAAGAAAACATGATCCCAAATGTTGAGGTACTTTTTCTAATGGAGATGTATTTTGAATTGGTTGTAAGTTCAGTTTGGTTCCCCTTGAAAAGGAAATTGTCCTGGGAGTCAATCACTCAGTGAAGGAAGCTGGGAAAGAAATGCATCTACAGTCTCTTGCATTCAGTTTCTTGACTTTGAGGGGTTGAGCTGTCCAAGGGGTTAGAACTAAATTACAGGAGCTAACAAGGTAGCTATCATTTGAGAATTCAAAAGCAACTTTGAGGGCCTCATGAAAGTGATTAACTCTAGTCCCAGAAAAATGAATGGACACATGATTTGACAAAACTGTTTTTCACCTCCTGTGTCTTCATGCTACTACCACACCCTCAGGAAACCACTACTGACACTTTTGGCCACCAATGCAATTTTTTTTCACACCAAACAACTCTCGGCAATGCCAGCCGACTGAATTAAAATTCAACTCAATTATGACATTGTCAACCCAGAAAAAGCATCCAACTTCACCTTAACCTGAAAGTTAAGGATTCAGTCTCATGAGACTGGGCCCAACCCCACTCTAGACACCTGTTGAAAGCAGTTTATCACCTGTACTTCTGATCAAACAGCTATGGATTGGAGGTTCCAACATCTCCTTACTTGAGTTGGATTAATTTGCTACGGTGACTCAAAGAACTCAGGACACCACCTGTGTTTACAAATTTATTGAAAGATACAAGGAAGGATACAGATTATTAGAAGAAATACCCAGGGTGAGATCTGATAGTAGAAACTTCTGTCCCCATGGAGCTGTGGTTCATCACCTTCCCACTTCACCCACCTGGAAGCTCTTAGAACACCATACTGCTGAGATTCTTATGGGTATTTTTTAAAATAGACATGATAGTTTATTAACAACACCATTTTCAATCTTTTCCCTTCTCAAAAGAATGGAAGGATTGATTGAAAATTTCATACTTCTAATCATGGTTTGGTCTTTCTGGTGACCAGTCCACCTAGGATTGATCCAGGAACCCATTCAGTGTCATATCATTAGAATAAATGATCTGTCATCCAGGAAATTTGAAGGGTTTAAGATTCTTGTGTTCTGACAAATTACTAAAACAAGAGATGATCATAATGCTCTTATCAGTTAGGAAATGACAAGGGATATAGAAGCTCTGTGCCAGAAGCTAGAGGCAAAGGCCAATATCTTCTATTGTCTTTCACACACAAACTTTAGTTAAAATTTCAGATGATTTACAGTGCTTGTTAAAATTCATCCAGTTTATCCAACATCAACCCAGAGTCTGATATAGTAGCAATAAAGCTTGAGAAGCATGCATTCTCTGCAGAGCTGAGAATATTCTCTGAGAATAGCTGAAAACAAAATCCTATATCTTATAGACAGACTAAGTGGTGGTTCCTTTCAATGCATATTTCCATTGTGGGACCAGAACCTTTGGAGAATGTTTTGCTGAGTTCCAGACATTTTAAAGTATACTATTCAGAGAAAGACTATATTTCTATTCAGACCAGAATATTAGTGACAAATATCCAGAAGAAGACAAGTCATTCCAGGCTCCCTAAACGTGAGTGATATTCTCCTAGGTAATCTGGATTTCACTTTCTATTTATGAAAATGTTTGTGTTTTGTAGTTGACTATGTAATCTAAAATGAAAGTAGGATATTTCAAAAACATCCTCCAATCACAGTGTTGCAGAGTCATCTTGTCTTTGTTCATTGAGCTGCCTTTCATGCAGGAAGACCTAACTTTGTTTCTGAATCGTGTTTCAGTTTCATTTGCTTAGAATGACTGGAAGCTGATGTTAAGCCAGACAAAGACAGGACTGGATGGCATGACTTACAAGTGGGATCTAAAACAATATTTAAAGTTGAACTCATAGAAATAGAGAATAGAACCATGGTTGCCAGGATCTTGGGCAGGGAGGGTATGAGAAAAATGGGGAAGCTATTGATCAAAGGTCATAAAACTTTCAACCATAAGAATGGTTCTAAGTGTCGAATGTACAGCACAGTGACTATTGAACATGACTGAATAGTGGTTTTGCAACTTCCTAAGAGAGTAATCTCAAGCAATTTCATAACAAACCCATGCAAAAGTTAACTATATGGGTATGCTAATTAAGTTGATTGTGGTTATCAATTCATCATATACATGTGTATCAAGTCACCACTTTATACACATAAAATGTATACCACTTGTCAAGGATACTTTCATAAAGCTCGGGGGAGGACAAAGAAAGAGGATGATAGCATTAGGTTCCCTCCCCCTAAAAGTTCATTCTTGCACTAACTTCTGAGTTGCAACAACTTGAGTTAGTTGCACTCATCTCTTGGATCTAACCAAGATTGCTCAACATAAAGACACTTTTTGAATGTGATTGTCTCTTAAATTTCTAGACTCAGCTAACACAGATGCATTTTACTGAGTTACCCTTCAAGCAAAATCCAAATTTCATTTTGCATTTTGAGAAAATTTCTAATGAAATAAGTTTATGCTTGACTTAATTTCCCCACCGGGAAAGGTACAGAGTCAGTATCTATAGGTTTACCATTGTCAAGGACTCTACAAGATCTCAGAAAGTATTTACACTTAAAGCAAATACCATCTTTACCTTTGTATCTGGCACAAATGGATACTTGTATGATATTTACTACCCATCAGACCTTTTTGGCATCTTCTCAGAAGTCTCTCTGAATTTGATTTAATCTCCTATTGTAAGAGAGACAAGATATTGTCTCCTATGTCCTCTTTTGATGATGGAGTTTGGAAATCCTGCATTTGGTTGCCTTCAATGACCATCTTCCATGCAAACCCCTGAAGGTGACATTCACATAAACTCCCTGAAACTTCTAGGACTCTTAAGTCCTAGAGGAAACCAAATCTGTTTGCGTCTTCAGCAAACTTTTCCTCTCTGAACTGACCTGAGTTTTCATGGAGTTTCATCTTCAACTGCATTCATAATTGAATTCATAATAATAGTTCCTTTCCCTCTTAATCTTGTTCGTGAGAAGTATATTTGGTGTTATGAAAAACATTTGATTGTGCTTTCTGACCTGTGCCTGAACCTGGAAATTTTATATGAGAATCACTTACCTCTCAGTTCCTTTGAAGATTTGCTTGGCAGATGAAAGCTTGATGAGTGGGTGGCTCCAGTTTTTACATATTGTGAATTGAATTTCACCTACTGCTAAGGCACCACCAACATTTATTTATAAGAAAAAACAAATCAAGCAGTAAACAAAGAAGTCAAATGGAGTTAACTTAGGGACTGTAAGCTTGAGAGGAATTTGGGAAGTTTAGAACTTTATGTACTTAGATATTTCTAACCTTGCTCCATGTCAAAACTTTTTAAAGTGCTATGGGAAAGTTGGGGAAGAAATGGCACACATAAAAAGACATTTCTCATAGTCCTACCATCAAGAAGCAATACAACTCTTTTTTGGCTTATTTCTCCCATGTCATTTCTCTATGCATTTTGAACACAGTGGAGATAAAATTCAACGTACCATTCACCATCCTGTGAATATTTATGTAACAAACAATTTCTTATGTCATTAAAAATATAACAAACATTATTCATAGGGAGCACAGAACATTCTACTGCATGAATGCTCTGTGATTTACTTACCTATTACTTTAATGACAGGTATTTACATCTTCAAATTCTCACCTTTATAAATAGCCCAGCTGCCACCATCTTTGAAGCTTTGACCATAAATCTTGACTGTGTTTAGGATTATATCTTCAGGAAAGATTTCTAGGAAGAAATTTATAGTGTCAAAGGAAACGGACATTTTTAAGACACCTGTCACTTATTGAGAAACTGCTGAACTACTAGCTTTGGAAATAAGTAGACAAAGCAAGCTAACATGCTGCTTTACTGCCTTGAATGCAGTAGGTTTTCCTGACAATCAGTTATCTAAGCAGGAAGGCAGGATCCTACTATCCATCCCAAGAGGGTGAATCGACTGGGTATAGATAGTATTCAATAAACAGAAATTATGCTTTCCTGTATTCTCCAAGTTTTATACAGAAAAATTTTAATTAAGAAATGATTATGTTTTTTCAGAGTTTCAAGGTCAGTCTGATGCCTTTGCTTCTCAAGTAATCGTTGCAGAAACACCATGACTCACCTCTTTACAGTACAGCTTACACTGTTTATAAAGCCCTTTCCAGAATATTCTTTATCTGCTCCTGTTCACAACTGCCTAAGCAAGGCTGTTCAGATATATTTATTTTCATTATTTAGATGAAATGATGAGGCACCCCAAAATTTAAGTACTTTGCTAAGGAAATTAATAAGAAAGACTTGTGGGCTACTGGGCTCCAAAAGAATGGACATCATTTCCTTCCCATTGCTTTAATCTAATCTTCTTTTAGCTCCTCTTTATGTGAAGTTTCATGCTATGTGGATACAAAGCCTGAGTATACACCAGTATAGCTCAAAACTGAGCAAGAAAGAGCAAGAACGTCTCAGCTTAATGTCTTACTCAAAAGTTGCTGGTAAGGGAACAACTATGTACCTGACATTCCATGCTTTCACCTTGAATAAATGTGGGTGGATGATTTTTTTGTAACACATTGTTCTCTGCATTGAGAGAGAAACAATTGTTGGCATTAGGGCATTAGTTGCCAATGATTAGATTTAGGACAACTGGGAATATGGGTAATGAGTTATTATTGCCTGTCATCCACAGGGATCCCAGAATGATGAAAATCTCCATAATATCTTATTTTTTTAATAATTTTTTATTTATATATATTTCAAATCATTTCAGTCCCTGGGGGTCAGCCACCGCCTCCCCTTCCCACCATTCTCCCCTTGTGCAGTTTCATTTGGTGGACCATATATTAGTGAAATCATTTGGTTTCTTTCCCTTTCTATCTGACTCGTTTCTGCTAGAATGATTTCTTCTAGGTACATCCAGGTTTCCATAAATTCATCAAATTTGTCATTTTTAATTGATGAATAATACTCCATTGTGTATATGCACCACATCTTTTTCATCCATTCATCTGTTCTGGGGCATTTGGGTTGTTTCCGTGTCCTTGCAATTATAAATAGTGCTGCAATAAACATCCGAGCACAGGTGTCCTTTTGTACCCCCATTGAGGTCTCCTTTGGGTAGATTCCCAGAAGTGCGACTGCTGGGTCAAATGGTAATTCCATTTTCATTAGTTTGAGGGTTCTCCATACTGCTTTCCATAGTGGCTGGATGAGTTTACATTCCCACCAGCAGTGTAAGAGTGTTCCTTTCTCACCACGCCAGTTTTTTTGATGTGTTGCCTGTTTTTTTGATGTGAGCCATTCTTACTGGTGTAAGATGATATCTCATTGTGGTTTTGATTTGCATTTCTCTGATTGCTAGTGATATTGAGCAATTTTTCATGTGTCTGTTGGCCATTTGTATTTCCTCTTTGGAGAAATGTCTTTTTAGTTCTTCTCCCCACTTTTTGATTGGGCATCTTGTTTTGTTTTTGTTTAGTTGTGTGAGTTCCTTGTAGATCAGTGTTATTAATCCCTTAT
>PVHY01028266.1:0-15337 GCA_004024945.1 Uropsilus gracilis | reverse complement strand
ACACACTATTTTGTTCCTAAAGCCAAATAATAATGATACATTTGGGAACTGAGGTAAAATTAAAAAATAATGGTGCACTTTATGTGATGCAAAACTTCATTGGGTAAATCTTTTAACCATAATATGCAGCATTTGATTGTATTTACCTCAGTTGGAAATTGTTAAGAACTCATTAGTACTCTATGCCCCTGAACCAGTGTGTTTTATGGAAATTCTGAGAATACTACAACTAGAACAATAACTTAGTATTTAAGTAACTTCAAAGTCCAAATTCAAAATTACAGTACAACCGATTTATATTAACCAGATTTGTTTTTAATTTAAAAAAATAAAAAATTTTGTGTGAGCACAGATTAAAATGGAAATCAAAGTAACTTTGAATCTTTCATAGGAAAGAGAATAATAGTTTTAAACAAATCACTTAATTTTTGAACAACATAAACTCTGTATGTTAAAGTTTGGTTTTAGTCTATAAATGTAAAAGCACACAAATATACATAAGTGTGATTAAATCAAAGAGCTTTACAAAGAAGTAATCAGCATCTAAAGGAATGAAATACATTGAAATGGGATATGAAAGTGGTATGTAAGAAACTACTCATTAAAACCCAATCATATAAATAAATAAATATACATACATATTTCAGATATAACTCCAGAGTGAAGCCATAAAGACAGCAAGTAGCTACCAAAGAAAAGGTACTTTTAGTTTCTAAATTTTCAAATTCAAAATCCATCTTTTCTAGCAAAACTTACCCTTGAGTACTCTAAACCTCATCTTTAAAGTGATATACCATCACTTCTGATATATACTGTTGATGACAAAGACAAACAGTGGTCCATTGTGGATGGAGATTACATAAGCACATGAGTACCAGAAGGTAATCATCACTGGGGGTTCTCTTAGCAGCTGCTATCACTGTCTGCTTTCTGGACAAAACTGATCACACCTCATTAATTGTGTTACAGGTCCCTAAAACCTCATCCTATTACAGGATCAGCTTGAAATCCAAACTCTTGTCACTTAAATAAATCTAGTCACATATAAACCTTTTGACTATAGTTCTTTAACTACATGTCCTTCAGTACATTTCTCTTTACCTGAATGCTTATGAAGGTAACAAATTATTCATCTCACTCACACCCATGTAAAAGGTTGAAATAGGCACAGAATTACCTCTCCGGTCACTCTTATTTAATAAGGAAGAACAAAAGGCTTGCAGAAATCACCCATTCATGAGAGTTCAGAAATTCAGTTAAACAAATGTTAGAATTTATTTGATTAGGATTTAACCTCCGTCCTTCTTAGACACGGTTCTCCAAAATTCTTATTTTCACTCTCAGGGCTCATATTCTTGTTTTTGAGCTGTCATTTTTTTCCCAAAAATATTAGTTCATTTTTGAGTATCAGTAGCTATCTAAGCCTGGTTAAATAAAATAATAATAATGGGTTCATTTTGAAATGTCACTGTATTTAGTGGCCGAAATAGCTCAGTTGGGAGAGCGTTAGACTGAAATGTCACTATCTTTTAGTCCAAACTGTCAGTGTATATACACATGCATTTTTTAAAACTTCATGTGTTTACTTTGAGTCTAAGTGGAATCCTGTCTATTAGACAAAAACTAATCCATTAGCCTTTCCAAAATGAGCTTTCCTTTAGTTTAGATTTACCCTAGAAAAGTCTGTGGAATATTATCCTAAGTGTGCTACAGCCTTGATTGTTTGATTGAGCAGAGCTGAGTATTACACATTTTGAATTTTAGAAATCTTTGAGTAGATTATGAAGCACTTCCTTTGATCTTTCAGGAATATAATCAAGTATTTTATAGTTACATCTTTAGCTTCATCTTTAGGCCATAATTTCCCAGAAGTGCCCAAAGTCATTTCTAAATGTTAGCATTATTTGCCATCTGGGAGGCTAAGAATTTTTAAAGCTATTGAGTCCATCATTTTCCCACTTATACTATTTTTATTTTTTTATAAAGTTTAGAAAACAGTAAGCAAGCACAAAAGATAAACCTTTTTGAGTCTGCAGAATATATTAACCAAAACTTTTTCAATGATTATTACTGAGTAACAGCTTTGTATTGTGCTATCTACTCTCTGAGTACAAAAAGAGAAGTAAGTATTTATATTCATACTGGTTACATTAGATTGGATTTAGAGAGACAGAAATAAAGAAATGAATTTTTAAAGAATTTTAGTCAGTATACAAAGAAGAAATTGAATCAGAGTAATGAGCTAGTAGTGAATGTTATTGTTTCAACCAAGATATCAACCAAGATATCAACCAAGATATCAACAAGTGGATAAGATGACTTAAAAACAGGAAGAAAGACCACATCTGAGGCACTGCCAACTGAGTTCAATGTTTGAAAGAAAGCAGCCATTTGGTGTTTATATTGTTCCAGATAATCACAGTATGTGCAAGAGTCTCAGGGGAGAATGTGAAAGGCATATTTAGAAGAAGATAAAAATTCAGATATAGTTTTTCTGTTTAGATGTGACTACGTTAAGGGATTAAATTAAAAATTATATATATATATCCTCTATTTGTGCAGGTTTGGACTCATTGTGCATTAAGGTAGAGGAAGAATTTGTGGATATTAGAATTTAGAAAAAATAAAGGCTTAGATATAGTCATAGATGATTATGATTGAGGTTTACAGGTTATCAATTCCTGGAATAAAACTTAAAATTCAAAAGATAAAGTAACAAAGAACATAAGTATCATATGCTCTAGCTTATCCTGATTTTCCAAAAGACTACAAAAACACTAAATTGAGGAAATATGCTCCTCCATGTACATCAAAGCATTATTCACAATAACCAAAGGTTGAAAAGAATCTACATGTCCTTAGAAAGTAAACGGACAAAAAATATGCGATACACACACACACACACAAACACACACACATAGTTATGATAGAATACTATTCAGCTATTAGTAATTTAAAATCCTTTCACTTATAACAACATGGAGTTGAAGGGTATTATACTTAGCAAAATAAGTGTGACAGAGAATTTGAAATTTCATATGATTCAACTTATATAGTGAAAAAGCATAAGAATAACAAATGATCAAAACAATATTTTTAGATTATAGAAACAAAACAATGGCTATCAAAAGGGAAGGTGGAAAGAAAATGGATAAATTGGTAAAAAAGTGCCAACTGTGTTGTGATGGATGGACATTATACTTATGGAAAATATGATGTAGTATATACAGATGTTAATTTATGACTATAAGACTAAAACCAACATAACACTATGAATTCATTTAAATTAAAAGAATGCTAAAAATAAATACATAAAATGTAACAGAAGGCATTAATTATTCAAAAAAATTTTTTTTCACTCTGAAGATAAGGTAAAAGTTATAGATTACTATAGAATTACAATCAGAAAATTAGGGAAGGAAAGGAAAATTTGATTCCTTTTCAATACTTTCGCAAGGGTTGTAATAAATCAGAGTACCGAAAGTGTGAACTCTAAGTTTAAATTCATTTTTGCTAGATGGAAATTTGAAACACTTAAAAGTACATACCAATTATGAATAGAAAAAAATTAGGAGAGAAGGTTAAAAAATCTCGTGAACTCCTTTTAGCAAAAAAGCTTCTATATACTTTTTTTAAAATAAAGATGAATAATTCATATTTTTCTATTTTGAATTGACCCAGGATAAAAAGAATTTAAATGTGACTATCCTTCTTGCTATATTTTAAAAATGATATATATTTGGTTTCTCTTCAATGTATTATTTTAAGATTTTTTTATTTGGAGTTTTATTTAAGGTATACTTTCATGATGGCAAAGACTAAGTTTCAGATGAGCCACAATGTGGTGAAATAGCAATCTTCAGGCAAGCCTCTACCTTAAGCACAAGGAAATTTCAACCATAATCCAAAGTAAGTCTTAGGATATCATACCACCATTGCTGGATTAACCAAAAGATTATTTTCCTTGAAAAATACTTTGTGGTCACAGAGTAAAGTGATGGAGTAGAGAAAAGGAGATAAACTGGGTCAGTGATGATGGGCATTCTTGGTAGAAAAATAAGCTTGGGGAGGACATAGACTCTAGTGAATCCAAATTAGTTCAGGTGATCTAACAGTGAGAGTGAAATAATTTGCTACTTGCTGACTAAATCCTGGGACAGAATGATCATATTTCAGAGACTTTGCCTGGTGATACCAAGATCAAAGGTAATGACTGAGGATTTTTGAGACTGGATTCCTGAAAAATGGTCTCTGGGAATGACTGAGCTTGGCCTAGTCACATAGAAGCAAAAACATACATATATGCTTTTATCTCTGATGGTCACAGATACAAAAATTTTAAGAAAATTATTAAGAAAATCACATAAGAATAAAGAAGATTGATTATAGGTATGTAAGGGTGGTTTAACACATGGAAACCAATCATTATAATTTACCACATTAGCAAAATGAAAGATAAAATTCATATGATCAAATCTATAAATAAATGCAGAGAGGGTATTTGACAGGATTTAGTGTACACTAATGATAAAATATTTCAATAAAATGTGCTTATAAATAACACACATCCATGTAATAAAGATCATATATGCCAAACCCACAGTTAACAGCATGTTCAGTGGTAAAAAATTTCCTTCAAGATCAGGAACAAACCAAGGATATTCACTTTCATGACTAATTTTCAGCATACTATCATCTGTCCTAGTTAGAGTAACTGAGCAAGAAAAAGATATATAGGAACTGAAAGTGGGAAAGATGTAAATCACTACTGGTCATGGATTATATGAAAATGTACTTAAAATCTAAATGACTACAGTAAAGTTTACTAGAAACAAATACACAATATCATTTTACAAATTTTGTTGCAGTTTTGTCTACAAACAATAAATGAGAAGAAAGAAAAATTAAGAAAACTGTTCCATTTACATAGTAACAAAAAGAATGAAATATCTTGGAGCAAATATAATAAAGAAGGTAACAAATCTATACACTTGAAACTACTATAAGACATTGTTAAGAGAAATAGAAAATACAAAGAAATGGAAAGATTCTCTCTTCAAGAAGTGAATGAATACAATTTTTATAATGACAAAGCTAATGCAATTAATGGATTCTATGTAATCCCTATCAAATCCTCTTGACAATTCCAAGGAAATAGAATACTCAATTCTAAAATTTTGATAGAACCACAATAGACCCCACATTTTAAAAACAATCCTGGAAAGGGGGGGGGGGAGAAAAATGGAGGCATCATGCTCTCTGACTTCAAACTATACCACACAGCAATAAAAATTTAAATGTGGTATTGGAACAAAAATAGAAATACAGCCTAATGAAATAGAAAGCCCAGAAACAAACCAATATACATATGGATAATTAATTTATGACAAAGAAGCTATGACCACATAATGGAGATAGAAAAGCCACATAATGGAGATAGAAAAGTCACAAATGGTGTTAGTAATAGGTACAGACATATTCAATAGAAAAAAGAAAAATAATAGAGTATCTCACATCACTCATATATAAAACCAGAAACCAAATACTGTAAAGAAGATATAGGTGATACACTTCTGTACATCAATTACAAAGATGTATTTGGAGACTCAACTGAAGGAGAAAAGAAAGAAAACTAAAAAATAAATAAATGGGAGTACGTAACACTAAAATGCTTTTTAATGGTGAAAGAAACTAGTGCAAAAACACAAAGTCAGTGTGTGGGCTTGGAGAGGATATTTGCACATACCATTCCCAACAAAGAAGTTATTTTCAAAATACATATAACAAACTCCTACAACTCAATAAACAGCAAATGATCTAATCCCTCCCCCAAAAAGACAAAAGACTTGAATAGACATTTCTCCAAAGAAGACATACAGCTGACCCACATGCACAGAAAAATATGCTTCACATCACATAATATAAGAGAAAACAAATCAAAACCCCATGAGGTATTACCTCACATTGTGAGAATAGCCTATATCAGAATGACTGCAGACAAGTATTGATGCAGTTATATAGATAAAGGAACACTCATTCACTGTTTGGGATGTAAACTGGTGCAGCCTCTGTGGAAAAAATTATAAAGATTGTTTTAAAACTAAAGAGAGAAATATTTTATGATCCAGCAATATCAGATAATGCGTGCCTATGTCCATAGTAGCACTGTTCAAAGTTGCCGCAATATGACTTCAATTTAAATGTCCATTAACAGAAAACTGGATAAAGACCTTGTAGTACATATATTCAACAGAATAGTACTCAGCTTTAAAAAAAAAACAAACAATTATAGAATGATTTTTCTTATTTGTGGCATACAAACAACCAAAGAAAATGCCAGGTAAAATACAACAAAAATATCTCTTACTCAGAAAAAAGTGAAAATATATTGTGGTTACTATGGGGAAGGGGTATGGAGAGGGGAGAAAAAATAAAGGGAGTGAATGTGATAATGACATTGAAGGTTTGATGTTGTGTGAATGAAGCTTGGCCATTTATCAAGGGGTGAAGGTATACATCTAAAAATATGTAGCTTTGTAAACAAGTGGCAAATCAATAAAATTTTATCAATATGTACCCCCCAAACACATCAAATTACTAATGCTGGCTCCCATAATTGGGACTATCCAAGTCAAACCATGTATGAATGAGAGCTTAGAAAGAACCAAGTACTTTTTATAGATAATTAACTTTCATCTTAATTATCAAATTTTAGAGTTTGAAACTTATTGACTTTTTTTCCTGTTAATATACCTAAATCTCATAACAGAGCCATAAGGAAAAGCAGCAAAGCAATGGATATGGGATTGGAGAAGATGGCCTTCAGCAAGAAAACATGGACAGATCACAAATGAATAGAGCCTGGTCACCCAAAGCAAACTTAATACTGAAAACCTAACAGCAAGGCTCGCCTGGTTCCAACAACACAGTCCTTCACCCAGTGAAAGGACACTGCCATAGGAAAGAGACTAATGGACTTAGCACAACTAGTAAACAACAAAGAGTGGGGTTTGAGAGAATGGAAGGGGCACCAGAGGGAGGAGGGAGGGGGAGGTATCCCCCAAAAATAAACACAGAAGTTGTGACCCAAAGAACAAATAAACTAACATATATATATATATACACATATATACATACATACATATGTATATACATACATATATATGTATGTATGTACATATATATACATATATGTATATATCTATACATATATACATAATTAAGGTGACAATGCAAGTCTTGTCCGATCTGGGATCCTTTAAAGGTGAAAGGGGGAGAAATAGATGCTTAGCCAGGGTATCAAGACTGTATGGGCCAGTAATAGCTACCTATTACAAAGCAAACTTTAGGGCAATAAATAGCCTGGTTGGCTATTCTGCTGTCCTAATGCTTGTAGCATGTTGAGAAACATTTGAAGTGGCATCTCAATCTGAAATCTATCTGTAACTCAATAGCTTCCTTCCTTTTTTCTTATTATCTGTGTCCTTCCCCACAGGTAGGCATATCATAGTATCATAATAAACATTCACAGGTGGCATCTGTCAGCATTTTCAACTTTTCCTCTCTGTTTGATTACCAACAGATGCATTTTCTCTCAAACTAAGCTTGTTTGTTTTCACTTGCTGAAAAGACATATATTGGAAACAGAAATACTCGGTTGCATATTTTCTGTGTTTGCAAAGGGCAGGGAATGGAACACTTCTAGAATTTTTATAAGATGATAAAAGCAATTATTTCTAAATTCTGTTACCATCCTCCTAGAAGCAAATCTCAGGAACATTCATTTTCTTTCAAAGTTAATAATGTGAAAATTTTTGTCTCAGTTTCTCTGGAGACAGAGTGAGAAATGAGTCATTGAAAAAATTTACATTGATCTCTCATCCAAATATATTCCAACTGATAAAATTGATTTCCCTTTCCCCTATAAATGTATTATTCATTCAAAAGAGATTTCTTGTCACGTTAATAGTGACTTCCTGCAGTCTACTTGAATATTTTTGTTCAAATATCAATTTATTAATAACAAATATATTTGTGTATTTCCTCTTGATGAATACTTTACTCCATTTGCTGCAGTTTTATGGAAAAAAAATAAATGAGCCTTCTCAGAATGTCTATGGTGAGAGAAAAGGAATTATACTAACAAACAGTAACTGTTAACCAGAACTTCTTCACTATAGTTGTAAGAAAATAAGTACAGTATTCAAGCCTCTCTACAAAACATTCAAAAAAATCAACGATTAAATGTATACATTTAATTTAATGTAATTGTAACAATTATAAATAGAAAAATCATCTGAAATGTGAATTTTAATTGAACTTATTCATTTCAGAAATAACCATCTCAGTTTGAATTAGCAGTTTTTATTGATTAGAATGATTCTACTAAGGGACATGACTATAATGGAGATAACTCATAAAAATCTGCTCAAGAATCTAAGATCAAATAGATGCATGGAAATGGGAAAGACACTGAGAAACAGATGCCATGGACAATTATTGGGTTTTGGATAGCTTTCCTCTGAAAAAAAGAAGACTCTTTGTCTTAATCATGTTGAAGGTAAAAAAATATGAGAGATATAGTACTAACACTTGAGACAAAGACTACTATTTCTGGCAACTGTGTGATAAGAAAGGAAATGCAGATCTTATAATCTCACTATTATTTGCCTTACACAATATCTTGTAAGGTAATCTTAGTATCTTGTAAGGAATAAGGAAATAGAATCTCTGTCAGAAAATATGCTAAACCCCAAGAAATTCAGAGGTTCCTAGCCACTCAGACAAGTTCATTGTTTTACTCAGAATTAGAATGAGACCTGATAATGAAAACAGAAAAGTGCACAAACCTGACCAAATGAGTTTTTGGAAAATGGAACTTAGAATAATGAAGGGAGAAGTCATAGCCATCAGTAAGGAAGGACAGAAATTCAGAGTGATGTAAAGAAGTTAGGAATTCATTAAAGGGAAAGCAAGCAGAGCATAGCTCCTGTAAGGAGAGGGTTTCAAGGGAGATATTTGTGAGGTAGTGTTTTAGGCTACATCTTATATTCTTCTTATATTCTTATATTATTCTTTGGTGGCCTTCTAACATCCTGCTGCATCAGACACTGCTGAAGTCTATTGCTTCATTTCCAGCTTTTGTTTTTACTCCTGATGGTCTTTCTCTTTGATCAGCCGATGTTTTCCCCTGATGCCAAATTTGGGCTGGGGTCTCCTGTCAGCGGAAACAAACAAATCTTATTCTGTTTCAAACCTACCAGGTGCTTACCTTACTCTCTGTATCAATACTGAATCCAGTACATTTGATTACAAGTCTTCTGAGTTTTGTCACATAAAGGTCTTCCTCATAATTTTCTCCTGACCCTTTTTCTTTTCAAACCAACCAAAGCCAGTTTTCACACTCTAAGTCAGAGTAATTTTCTAGAACTCGATTACCTATGAGTACATTGAATTCATCAAGATGAAATGGTTGTAACTACAAACCTGTTCTGACAAACTCCAGTTTTCCTAATGCTTTGTGCCTTTTCTCTCTGATTTACTAACTTTGGGTGTACACAAGCACTAAGAATACTCCAGTATATCATTTAGTAAGTCATCCACTCACTGAATAATAATTTGTGAACACCTTGAATGTTTACAGAGAAGTGCTGGGACATGGATAATTCAGTTAATAAGGCAGTCATAGTCCCCACTCTCAAGGAACTAAGTAATGAACTAAGTGTATTTTTCCCAACTGGATTAATTCTCTTCTGAATTGGACGACATTGTACCCATACCTCTACCATCAAAATATAGAGAAACAACTTTTTTCTTTCCTGCAATCCCAATGTACCACAATTTCCCTGTGGGCAGTACCTAAATTATAAAACCTGCTGAATGTAAAAATGTCATTGTAGTGTTATAAAGATATAAAGAGTATAATTGACAACTGAATAAAAGGTGTGGATTATAAAAAATAGGATCTTGCTAGAATTTCATATGAAAAACAGATTTAATGTGAAATTGAAAAAACAACATAAGAATGAAAGTATAAACCAAATTTCAAAAAAAATGTTAAGGATCACTGTATCATTCATACACACATACACACACACACACACACAATAAGAGTAGATTGAAACAGTCTAAAACTGAGATACCATTAGGGAGTGGTGATTAAATAGCAGAAATGTAAACTATACTAAGAATCTAGTTATTACAGTGAAATATGTCGAAGTGTTACAGAATGGATAAGAAAATGCTATTGAGAATTGGTGTATCATCAATCAGTGAAAGAAAATGATCATTTAATATAGAACATTAAGGAATAAATGAAACCATAGATACTTGAGTTTATTGGAGGAACATGAAAGAAGAGAATATTGAACGAAAGAGGACATTACATTGATATATTAAAGCAAATTCTGAACAAAAAATATAGTCAAGAGAATCTTACTGCCTGGTTACTGCACACTCTCTGGGATCTGAAGGGTCAGAGAGTCAAGAGGAAAGCTGGAAAGGGAAGTCTACAAGTCAGCACAAACAAGCATTGGATTTTATGTAAATAAAAATGTTGGATCACTTGTGGATCAAATCTATTCAAGCATACAACAACAGGGATAAGTACCAGTAATAATGAAAGCTTTGAGTAGAAAAATTTAGGATGGAAGGTTTCACAAGATCAAACCAAAGGTGAGGCTTAGGATGATTAAAGGAGCTATGGAAGTTTCCAGGAATCTGAGATGGGGTCAGACAGGATTATCTGTTACAGAGAACCAATCCAACTAGACCCCAAAGGATAAATTTCCACAGAGTAATAAATCACCCCAAGGAACACGACATACAAACACCCCTTACTCTTGCCAAATGCAGATCTTGTCCCCAAATTACCCACTTGTATCTATCCAGGTGTCTCTTAAACTTGTCCCTTTCAGATGCAGCTCTTCACACCTGTGTCTATGCAGATGTTTTTCTTTTTGTTTTCCTTTTTCTATAAACCCATCTTTTTAAAATGCAGTCTTTGCCTGTTTGTGTCTATGAAAATGTCTTTTTCCTCAATAAACTCACTGAGTGTGTGTCTGCATGTGCGTGTATGTGTGTGCATAGGCTACGAAAGAGAAATTAGGTCGGTTACGGTGGCTCGTGCCTGTAAGCTTCAGCCTATGAAGTGGCAGGGGCTAGGGATCACAGTTCTAGTCCTGCCTGGGGCCTGTAGTGAGACCTAGTTTCAAAAAATTAGCGGGGTGTGGTGGTGCACACCTGTAATCCCAGTTACCTGGGAAGCTGAGGCTGGGGATTGTTTGAGTCTGTGGTACCTTGGGCAACGAGAGCCTGCGGTTCCACGGGCAAAAATAGCGAGACCTAGTCTCAAAAAAAGAGAGAGAGAGAGAGAGAAATTAAGGAACTCTTTCTCAGAGGGAACCAAAACCCCCCATGTACCAAATCCCAATAGTAAGATATCAGATAGAAGGAAAGAGCCTGAAGTCAGTGTAAAAGCAGTTAAAAACTGGAAGGGCTCTGTCTCAGCCTTTAGTTTACCTTTCTATATTCCATTGTGTCCCTTATTCTTAACATATTGATTCCCCTAAAAGGTCTTAATTAAGCTTTCAGCATTTTCCAAGGAACTTTTTGTTGACAAATGGATCACTTAAATCACCCATCCTGAGTAATCATGCTGACAAGCTGAAAATCAGTTTCTTCTCAAGAAATAGTATACAAACACTATTTCAATCCCCTAAGAGTTGAGATGGAACTCAACAACTAAATGAAAAGCAACTATGACTATTAAATGAAAAACAAACAAAGAACTACTAAAAGAATAACCAACAATGAAGTTAGAGGAAAAAGTCCATAAAATGATGGCAGACTACAAGAATTTCTGTCAAATGATGATTACAGTACTAGCACTATAATAGTAATCCAAAAAGGGGAGATTCCCTGCTCCTTACCCCACCTAATGAAGGGTAGATCGGAGTGGGGGTGGTAAGGAGAAATGCTAGGGAAGGGGTTTGGAGAACAGTTTGGAGAGAAGACTTGGAGGAGGGATGTGTAGCAAATAGACATGAAGAGTTTACACTTGCTTTTCAGTCTTGGACTTGTACTAGGGTCTTGGGGGACAGGAAAGAGACACTTGGATGAGCGATGTGAATGAGCGACTCTTGGGGAGGTTAACAATGGCAGCTTTTGCCTTGACTTGTACTTTGACTTTGTTCCTTTGTCCAGATTTGCCTGACCCTTTTGTTGCCTTTAGTTCTCTACTAAACGATTCCTTACATTTGTAGCAGGCTTTCAAGCCTCAGTGGCCCCATTTTGAGACAACACTGTTTGACTGGGTATTTACTTGTGAGGGTATGGATGACTTTGAATGTTTCATTGGTAAATATTATCCTTCCCCCTCTTTCTTTCTCTCCCTCCTTTCCTCTCTCACATACACTCACACACTCCACACTTACAAAGAATAATGCTCCTACAAACAATAATTCTATTCAAGTCTTTTTATAATGAAAGTCTTTCACACTATAGTGTGCATTGTCCGTATGCTGCAAATAGTGGAAATCTTTTAGACCTTGCAAGTTTAAGGGTGCTAGAGTATCCTCTAGTTTTTCTACTAATTGAACTGGTGTGACAATGTACAGCCTCTACCTAATAATGTCATTTTAGAGAGGTGTTGCTTACACAGTATAGGGTCAGTAGGTTACCTCTGAGAAAAGTTGCTCCAGAGTTCCACTTTGAGTGGTACATAGAAAATTTCACTATGAGGTAGAGACTTTTGGTTATGTACAAATGGCAGGCTTATTATAGTTGAAAAAAGGAAAGTGGCTTAATTTATCAACAAATTGAGATGGGTAGTAGACTCATGTCTGAAAGAACACCACCCTGCTCTTTGGAAGAAAGCAGGGGGATTTATCACCCAGAGCTACAAAGGAGTAAAAAGGAAAAAGAAAGAAAAAAGGATATGGGCTAGGGTCAGCAAGTACTTGAGATGGAGGCCAGGCTGGTGCCAGCTTGTTTTGCTAACATCTAATGTTTGTTGATTTCCAACATGCCATCTCTGGATATTTGGTGAAAAGACAAAGCTGTTTATCAAATAAAGATTGCTAATTCTAAAGGGTCAAGATGCTTATCCGATGGGGCTGTATCCAGGCTGGTACCAGCTCGCTTTGTTAACCCCTGGTGTTCCTCAATTAGGAATACTTATTTAACACTGCATACTTTGCACAGACACAAGTGGGCAGGAAGAGTTGCCTCTGAAAGGGACAGACTTCTTAAGAGACACCTTCGTGAGCCATGATGACAGGCACTGAGCCCTCAGCCACCCAACCTGCCATGCTCCTCTCAGGGTTCCGGGAATGCAAGGTGGGGGGGCCCTGCTACCTGCCAGGGTGGCAGGGAGCTGCTGGAGTCACAACCCCCCCACCCCCATCACTGTACCACGAGGTGGCCGGGGGAGGAGAAGGAGGTAGCTCCACACACATACTCCCTTCAGCCATGCTGCCAGGCACTGAGCCCCCACCACCACCACCCCCTGCTGCTGAATGGGCAGAGTGGTGGGGGCGTGCTGGTGGAGGGTAGTAAGTGGTAGGGATCATTCCCTCTGGTCTTCTCCAAACCCAGTCAACCCTCACCAGAAGGAACTGAATCAGCGATTCAATGGCAGTTGCACAGGAATACAGAGGTGAAAAACAAAGAAGTATTCCGGAACAACAAACATGGCCCCATGATGAAATGGACCAACCATTTGCCAGGGCCAATCTCGATCAAAAAAACTGGTGTAAAAACTTTGGCCAGGAGAAATGCTCCCAACACCAGCAACCAGAACTACAAAACATAGAAGGAGCAATATATGACTGAAGATGGGTCAGAGCAGCTGATCAGAAAGAAGGAGGAGGCCCTGAAAGAACACAATCATGTGTGAACTGGTGGCCAGTAGCAAAAAGACACTTGGAAAATGAAGCATAGGCCACTGTGTCCCAGGAAACCATGTCCACACCAGACAAAAGGACATTGCTACAGGAAAGAAAAGGAAGAACAAAAGGTACTAAAAATTAAACAGTAAATGGCAGTGAAAGAAAAGATGGAGAGACCAGAGAGGTGGGAGGGGGAAGGAACACCCAAAAGGCAAATGTAAACAAAACTTATGCAATAAAAATATATATTATTGAAAAAAAATAAAAGAGAAACCTCTGTAATCACAGCTGGACAGTTCTCTTGGGAGGACAGCAGCCTCTTTCCAATGCAGAAACTTTATTGTGTACCTTTATGAAACTTTTATCTATTGGTAAATTGATTATCAATATATGTCTTGGTTGATCTGCAAGAACTGGTGATTCTCTGCAATGGCCCTCAATCTTTGTCTGCTGTCCTCTCCCTGCCCCATATTTTCTATAGCAATCAGGACCTAAGAATTTTTTTCATTTCTATAGCTCACTTAGAACTATGCTAGCTAATCATTTTTACACCCACCTCCAGTTTCTGGTCTCCTGATGCCTTCATTGTATATTTTCTATCCTTAGCCTCCATTACCTGTCATTAACACCCTTTTAAAAATTAATTATGTATAACAGAAAGTAGTTACTACTCAAAAATTAATACAAGTGCTTCAAGTATTTCATTACTTATAATAAAAATTTGTTTGAAGTTTTAAAAATATTTCAGATACGTCTCCCTCTTGCACATCAGAGTATGTATTATAAATATTGAGAGAGAGAGAGAGAGAGACTACCACCTGGCTAGATGCTCTCTGCCCTACCAGATGCACCAGGAGACAGAAAGCTAGGTCTGCCTGTCTTTAGTGTTTTGAAAATCAATCTAACTGCCCAATTCTGTGCTCTAGTTCAAGCAGTTCCATCATTCAAGAAGCACAGCGTGCTTAGCATAGTAATCTAAATTGTTTGAGGTTTCAATGCCTAAAGTGGGAACAGGGAGAAGGGTGCCCTGTCCCATGACTATAGCTTATGCCCCTGCTGCAGTGATGCATCCTCTAACTGGGAAGAAATGAAACAGGGTATAAAGAGACTTTTTGACTTTATTTAACTGGATACAGCTATCTGCCTGCTTTTTTTTTTTTTTTTTTTTGAAGCAGGCTACAAGCAGTTTTCTTGCAATTACTTTTAACCTTAACTGGATACTCTTATTTGCCTGTTACTCTCTATAAAGCAGGCTACACACTCTTTATTAGCATTTTTACTGATCACTTTTACCATTGATATGCAAAAGCCAGCCAACTGCTCTCTGCTTTTAGCTCTAAAAACTGCAGAAAAGAAAAACTTTAAAACACAGTTTAAACTTTTTACTTGTGGGTTTTTATTACCATCTCCAGCTTTTTTAATTAAAATACTATCTTTCTCTTTGTTTG
>PVHY01028265.1:0-15388 GCA_004024945.1 Uropsilus gracilis | reverse complement strand
CCTCCCTCCCTCCTTCCCTCCCTCCCTCCTTCCCTCCTTCCCTCCCTCCTGCCCTCCTAATATCTTACAATATCAGTCATCTATGTAAGGTTGTTGGTCCCCTTGGGAGTGCCTCCCTCCTTGCTCTGAGCTCAACTCTGATTATAAATAACCATAATTGATTTTGAATTCAAAGAAACCTTAACCACAAAATTTATACTGGTAGTTGGGAATTTAGATTGTAGCATGTGTTGCTGCTTTCAGAATTATGTGATTTGAAGGAAGAAAACATAGGATGAATCATTGGCAGAGAACTTTAAATTTTTAGTAATTGTTTTGTTTTTGCAAAATATACCTTTAATTATTTTATCTCACTTATCCATTTATATGGATTTTGTAATTAAGTTGGTTGTGGGTGCCAGGGTCTGGGAGACTTGTATCAAGGATTAGCAGATTATGAAAGTTGATGACAAAAGGGTTAAAGGAGGCCGGGCATGGTGGCTCGTGCCTGTAAGCTTCAGCCTATGAAGTGGCTGGGCCTAGGGATCATGGTTTGAGTCTTGCCTGGGGCCCGTAGTGAGACCTAGCTCCAAAAAATAGCTGGGCGTGGTGGTGCGTGCCTGTCATCCCAGCTACCTGGGAAGCTGAGGCTGGGGATTGCTTGAGTCTGTGGTACCCCGGGCAACGAGAGCCTGCAGTTCCATAGGCAGATAGCGAGACCTAGTCTCAAAAAAAAAAAAAAAAAAAAGGACTAAGGGAACATTGGAGTCAGGAAAGGAGAAAAGTTGGATAGATGTTGAAAGTGATCCTTAAATGGTTATAGTTTTTTAGATGGTTAATATGTATACATGATTAAAGTGTAAAGAAGATGTGTCAGGGAAGGGAAGATTTAAGAGAATGGATTAAAGTAGAGCTTTATAAAATAAGCTAGAAGGAGAAAGATAGTTAATGGATTGTGTCACTTCTATATGAAATACGGAGAAACCATGTAAAGAGTCAGACAGAGACAAACTACAGAAACAGCTTTTGAAGAGATCTGTCCTGTAGCATTGGGGTGGAGGTGAGGGAACACTGTCGATTCTCTTGGAGGTCTCAGGGTGCTTTGGTGGTGAGTCCTATGCTGACTATATCTGAGGGATGAAATCCTAGACTGTCAGGACACTAACAAGGATGTAAAAACAGTGGTATTTCAGTTAATAAAAATTAGGAGCTTTAAAAATAACAACCAAAAAAGCAGCAGGAGTCTTAGAGGATGAGGTCGTGAGCATTCACTTGCCACCTAGATGTAATCATTTTTGTGTTTTTTCCACTGATGTATATGTTCAGTGCTTCAAGCAGTTCCTGGAACTTAGTAGAAACTAATGAGAATTAAATTCAAAAGTTATATCTTCAGATATATATTTGTACATATTTTAAGAGAAGATAGTGATATTTTAAAAGTGATAAAGAATGGTGCATTTGTAGTGATAAAGCATTTCTAGTGATAAAGAATGATAGCATTTATGGATTCTGTCTGCCTCATTTTTTTGCATGGATTATGTGAAAGATAAAATCCAGAAAGGAAGATGTCAAAAAATTCTGCAAAACTATTTTCACTTTGTATAATTTCACAGATTAAATAATTAGACTTAAATATTTTGGTTGTTTTTGGCTCACTGGATTTATAGCAGTATACAAACAATTCCATCTGCTTTTCAGTATCTGCTGAGTGTCATGCTACTTACTGTCTTCTTTGAAGTGACCTTCTGTCTTGGGTGGGTGGAATAGGTTAGTGTCGCTCAAGTGACCAGATGAGGGGGAAACCGAGACCAGTATGAGCTACAAAACATTTCAGTTACTAGGTTTTCTTGATAATTAAACATTTGTCAATCTTGAGACTTTTATAGTTAAGGGTTAAGTGCTTAATAGCATTAAATAAAAAGTTTCTGAAAAAAATTTGTGTAAAGCAAAATAGACTTGCCTTGCACCAGTTTTCTTAGGAGTCAAACTCCTCTTATGGCTTTTGTTTAAATATTGCACTATTCATATTCTTAAAGAATAATACTTGAGTACTCTGTCTGGATTGTGATCTTATAAAAATTAGGGGAGAATTTACAAAATTAATGAAAATCATTTCATTTATCATCCACAGGACTTTGCAAGAGGATAATCCAAGTGGCGTCATTCTTAGCACCGATGATTATTTTTACATAAACGGGCAGTATCAGTTTGATGTGAAATACTTAGGAGAAGCACATGAGTGGAATCAGAATCGTGGTAAGGATAGATATCAGACTCAGGGTACTAAGAGTTGAATACTAAGAGTAATATTAAGACTATACTTAGTATTTGTATTTTAAGAGACTTGTAACTTAAAAAGTTAATTCTCTTTTATAGAGTACACAACATTTTAGCGGATGTTCTTATATTACATAAGGGTACAAGAGGTTATCTTAGGGTTGTTAGGAGGATTAAATGGGTTAATTTCTGTAAAATATTAAGAACATTCACTACATTAATACTTTATTTTTATCAATGGGGAGCACACCACAGGTAAATCAGATTTTCTGCTGGGATCTGCTAAAGAGGGTTATAATTGTAACCATTGCAAGATGGTTCTATTTTTGCCCATAGAACCACAGGCTCATGTTGCCCGGGGTACCACTGACTCAAGCAGTCCCCAGCCTCAGCTTCCCAGGTGGCTGGAATTACAGGTGCGTGCCACCACATCCAGCTGTTTTTTGGGACTAGATCTCCCTGTGTTGCCCAGAGTGGGACTCGAACCATGATTCCTAGCCCCAGCCGCTTCATAGGCTGAAGCATACAGGCACGAGCCACTGTGCCTGGCTTGCAAGATGGTTCTAATGCTGTTTTCCAGAATACAATTTTTGGTGTTAGCCATTAGTCTTCTCTAGACTGGCTTAGTTTTTTTTTTTTTTTAAAGACTAAGTGTCACTATGTTGCCCGAGGTAGTCTCAAACCCATGGACTCAAGTGATCCCAGGCCTCTTGGCTCCCAGCATTTGGACTACAGGCGTGTGCCACCATGCTCGGATTGGTTTAGTTTTTTAATAGATGATAGTACGAAATAGTAATAATGCCTTTTTCTCAAAGTGAATCTGCAGGGAGATCATTGGTAAAAATTAATTTCTTTGTTAGTGTAGCTTTTTATTCACTGAAGATGTTTTTATCATGGATTGTTTAGTTATATGAATAGCTTGAATTTCCTATGGGAAATTCATGTTAAGATACAGAGACAATATTTCACTTAACCTTTATGGTAAGTGCACTTTGAAGCATTGTTAAATTTTTTTTATATTCTTTCTTGAACTAAGTATTAAAGTAAGAACTCAGGAATATAAAAATAACAACTACAATTAAAGGGAGCAATAAAAGGTGGTGAAGAGCATTCTTGGATTTGCCAGTTATTAGCTTCAAAAACTTGTTGCAGTTTTTATACTTTACATTGTCTACATCTGTAAAATGGCATCACTGCTTAACCCAAGGATTGTAAAGTTTGAATGAGAATGAAAATTGATTAGCAGTAGTTTAGTGTGTCATTATTATGGCAACAGCCACAGCAAAAATACTAAATGAATAGGCAGAACCTTTAAAAACAGCCTTGTTGAAATATAAACCATGTGGTTTTTAGTGTATAAAAGGTTGTTCAACAATCATTTTTTATCACCTCCAAAAGTTCTCATACCCAATAGCAGGGACTCATTTTTTCCCAACCTCTCCCATTACTACTGGTATTTATTGTTGAACATTTACTTATACTTTAACTTTTTTTCATATACTTAAATTAGTTATTTAGGAGTAGGTTTATTGCGACTACCTGAAAACAACTTAAGTATCCATTAATGAATGAACTTTTACATATTCAACTATAAAAAGAATGAAATTTTACCACTTGTGACAACATAGATGGACCTTGAGGGCATTATGCTATGTGAAGGAAGTTAAATAGAAAGATAAATACTATATGATCTGACATGGGTGATTCTTAAAAAAAAATACAAACAAGCAACAAACGCATAGAAAATTCCCTACCAGATTTTGATGGTTCCTAGAGGTGGGGTTTGGGAAAATGGAGGGAGAGAGTTAAAAGATACAAACTTCAGTGATAAATGAATCATGGTGATATATTGTACGGCATGGTGACTACAGTTGATAATACTCTTGTATATTTGAAAGTTGTGAAGAGAATAGATACTAAAAGTTCTTAGCACAAGAAAAAAATCATTCTGAAACAATGATGATGGATATAATGACTTGTGGTGAATATTTTGCACTATGTATAAATATTGAATCATGTTATACACTTGAAAGTAATGTCGGTTCATTACTTCTGAATATAAAAAAAATAATTGAAAAGGAAGCTATGATTTTCAAATTATGAAAGCAAGATCAAGTTTTTATAATATCAAGATAATACTTAGAAATATTAAAAATAATTTGTCATTTTCTGTTTCTGTTTTCCAGCCAAAGAGGCATTTGAGAAGAAAGTATCTCCTATAATAATAGATAATACAAACCTACAGGCATGGGAAATGAAACCATATGTTGCTTTGGTTTGTATCATAAGTTGTTTAAGTCTGTAATAGTGGGTTGAGGTATTGGGAGATGTTTATTCTAGAAATGAATCTCATGCACAGTGCTTGGATTGTTTATAACTGAGCTATCGCTGGTCTTCAGCAAAATTTTACAGCTAAAATAAATCTAGCTATAAAGCTAACTATTCAGTTTTCAAATTTTGAGATTCAATTTTCAAATTCTGAGATTTTTTTTGATTTTTGGTACCTTTTGATGGAAAGTAACAATGACATTTTGTGTTTGTGTGTGTGTATGTGTGTACACATATATATGTAATTAATGAATTTTACTTACTACTCTTTACAGAATTAAAGCTTGGTGATTGATCCTTTGTTATCCCCCAAATTTCTTTGAAAATGTTGCTATTTTGAGAAATTCAGAATTCTGTAAATTCAACTATTTTCAGTTCTCCAAATTAACCTTTTGCCCAGCTATGAAATTACTATTTTTTTTTAAGAAATGACTGCAGAACTGAACTGTGTCCTTTCTGCTTTCATAGCATCCTGGCTTGCTTCTATTATAGCACTATGCATACTGTTTTTAATTAGTAGGCTATGGATTGACCAAACTTTTTCTATAAGTCTCCAGTTAATCATAAACATGTCAGGCTTTACAGGCTTCTTGTAGTCTCTGCCACATGTTCCTTTTTTCCTTCCTTTTAAAGCAACTCTTGAAAGTTACAGAACCTGTCCTTAGCTCCTCTGTTGTACAAATGCTGGCTGATGGGGCTGAATTTGATTCTGGTCTATCTAGATATGCTTGTGAATAGGACCGTATGATCTGACTTATGGACAGAATCACTGTAAGTAAGGTGTTGAGAAGAGACAGTGGTGGGGATGAGGATGGAAGCAGGAAGACTAGTAAGAGGCCTATAGTGGTAATTAAAATAAGAGACCAACACGGTAGCAGTGAAGGTGATGGTCAGTAATCATAGGTACCCAGGTATAATGAGATTAACGCTAACTGATTTTGTTGTTGAATTGATATAGATAGAAAAGAAAGATAGGAATCAAGTATGATTTCAAGGTTGGCTTTTGGCTTGTGTAATCGAAGGTTGTTATCAGCTGAATGGAGGATTCAGGTAGTACAATGGTTTTGGAGTAAGTGTGGGACATGGATTTAAAGTCAGAGTTTGAATATGTTTTTGTTGAGTGAATAGTTGGATCTTTGTGTTTGGAGTTCAGAATTGAGTTCTGGCCTAAGGTATGCTTGAGTTCTTTACCATATGGTTGGTAGTTAAAGTGAAGGAATAGAATTTTTTTTTTTTTTAATTTTAGCCAAAGAAGTGAGTATAGCTCAAGATTGGACAAACAAGAACTTAGTCAGGGTATTCAGTTGTGAGAAGAGGTTTGGGTGAAAAGGAAGAGTTGGCAAAAAAAGACTGAAAACATCCACCTGGTACCGGAGAAGGAAAGGCAATGGTGTATAAATGAGAAAAAATATAAGAAGAGAGTGATGACCTGAGATGAAATGAGAGCAAATGCTGCTGAGGGGTGAAAGTATGAGAGGACTTGAGTTTTAACCTTTGCATTTTTCAATATAGAAGAATTTGTGATTTCTGTTCGTGGTACTCATTAGAGACACCTATTATTGGGGGTTTAAGAAAGGTCAGAAGGAGAGGAATTGGAGACAGAACATAGAATTATTTTGAGACATTTTCCTGTGCATGGGAGCAAGGAAATGGTGAAATAGTTGACAGGGGAAGTAGGATTAAGAATAAAATGGAGGCTGGGCACGGTGGCTCGTGCCTGTAAGCTTCAGCCTATGAAGCGGCTGGGGCTAGGGATCGTGGTTCGAGTCCCGCCTGGGGCCCGTAGCGAGACCTAGTTCCAAAAAAATAGCTGGGTGTGGTAGTGCACGCCTGTCATCCCAGCTACCTGGGAAGCTGAGGCTGGGGATTGCTTGAGTCTGTGGTACCCCGGGCAACAAGAGCCTGCGGTTCGACGGGCAAAAATAGCGAGACCTTGTCTCAAAACAGGAAAAAAAGAATAAAATGGGAGAAATAGCTGAATAGTATGAGAATCATTTCAGGAGAGAGGGAAAATTAATGATGCTTCAGAGATAAGACAATTGCTGAATTCAGTTATCCTAGACATGCAGAGAAGAAATGGCTCTAGTGTACAAGTATATGGTTGGCTTTTAGATTAGCCATATTAGAATTTAGAAATTTAGAGAAACTGTTATTTAAAATCTTAAATTGTAATTTAAAGTTGATTATAATTTAATTTAAAACCTATGCATGTGCTAAAATAAGAATGTTTAAAGTTTTACTCCCTAGAGGTAGATGCTTTTATGATAATTTTTGGGAATCACTATACCAACTTTCTGTGCATATACAAATATGTGACTAATCCTTTTTTTACCAGTGAAAATTCTGTATGTTACTTTCTTAACAATTCATTTTACGGACCTCCTCTCATTAACACATACAGAATTAAAAAATTACTGTATAATATTTTCATTTTGTGATTGCAACTTCATTTATTTTGCCAGTTTCATATTAAAAAAACACTGACTTGTTTGTATTCCTTTGCTATTACATATAATGGTGAACTGGATATTCTGATTGTATATACACCTTTCACTCTTACAAATATGTTAACATACATTTATAGAATTTAATTCCTGAATCAAGGAGTTTGTGCATTTGACCAGTTTAACACACTCATGAAGATTAGAAAATAATTTTAACATTCTATGAATTTGGAAACAATGACTTTAATTTCATGGAAATAATTATTTTAAAATATGTTTTTGTCTTTTTTTGTATGTAGTCTCAAAAACATAAGTATAAAGTCCTTTTTCGGGAACCAGACACCTGGTGGAGGTTCAAACCAAAGGAACTTGCAAGGTAAAACTTGGAGGCTGTTGAACATGTTTTTTATTTCATGAGTCATAGAGACCAGTTAGATTGTTTTCTCTTTATAATCAGTTTTTTATAGTTTGTTAAAAATAATAGTCTTAGTATGTAAAACTAGAACAGATTCTTAGAATTGGCATGTGCTCCTGGGAGGAATAGTCATTGTAGCTGCTTGGTGACTTTAGAATGTTGGAAGGAAGTGAGGGAGATAAAGAAGGAAAAGGTGGTAAATGTCCAGTTATCCAGATATTTCACACCTCCCCCCTAAACCCTGGATTGTACATTTAAAAATTTTGATTGTTTGAATAAAAATGTTACTCAGGACATAGGCATGTAATGTATTTTGCTTTGTGCTGTGTATCCCCTTGGCGATCACCCTAACATAACTTTGATCAGGATATTTTCATCTTGATAATTTTAACTAATTTCGATATTAACTACAGGACAATCTAACTTTAATGTATTTATATTGTACAGCCATTATCACTATCTAACTAGAGAATGTCTACATCACCCCAAAAATACTCCATACCTGATGTCAGTTACTTCTATTCCCCCCCTTTCCTTGGTGACCACTAATTGACTTTTCTCTTCTGTGGATTTGCTTATTCTGAACACTGCACATAATTGCAGTCATGCAATATGTGGCCTTTGTGTATGACATATTTCACTTAACAGGGTTCATCCATGTCACAGCACATATCAGTACATGATTCCTTTTTATTCTTTTGATATATTAGATTTGGTTTTCTAATATTTTGTTTAGGGCTTTTTCATCTGTATAAATGAATGAGATTGAAGTATAGTTTTTCCTTCCTTGTCCCGTGGCTTTGGTATCATGGTTTTAGATTTATAAATTTAGTTAAGAAGTATTTCTTCTTTTTCTCTTTTCTGTGTTTATGTAACAATGTTTGGCAGATTTACTTATAGAACTGTCGGATCTGGTGTTTTCTTTGTGGGAAGCTTTAGTTAGAACTTGATCCTTTAACAAAGTTTTCAAATTTACTAAGACTTTTTTGAAATAATCATAATATTCTCTTACTATTTATATCTCTCTGGCATCTATACTTAAGACCCCTTTTTCAGTTCTAAAATATTTATGTGTATCTTCCTTCTTTTTTCTTTTGTTATTCTAACCAGAGATCAGAATTTTTTACTAGCCTTTTCAAATAAACAACTCTTTATATGGTTGATCTTTCTATTAAAAGTTTGTCTTAGGTTTAATTCATTTTTGCTTTTTTATTCTAATCTGTGCTTATTAAACTGTCTGTCTGCTTTGTTTATTCTATGATTTTGAAAAATCCTTACCTGAAAGATTTAGATCATTTTTTAATATGAGCATTTGATGCTATAAATTTCTCTAGGGACTGCATTGACTGTTCCCATGATTTAAATATATAGAACTCTCCTTTTGTTAACATTTATCTTTCTAATCAAATTAGGAAATAAAATTAGAAAAATAAATGATTAAATTACTGAATAGATGATTTTAAAGTTTATCCTTTAAAAAATTGGTTTTCAGCTTAACTGCAATAGGTAGTATTTTACAGTTTGATATAAATTGTGTGATAGTGTTTAAGATTAATTTTATGGCCAAATTATTGTCAGTTTTTAAATATATATTTCATTTTTGATTGATAAGATACTGCTTTCATGTATTGATATATCATTGAGTCATGTTTTGTTGCTCATATTTAGCTTTGCTAAAAAGAACTCACTTGATGGATTTATGTTTGAGGGAAAAGGGAATCTGAGAGGTATATTAAAATCCTTTATAGGTTAAACATGTGTTTCTCCTTTTAATTCTGCCTATTTTTACTTTATATATTTTGAGGCTATGTTTTGGAGAACATATAAGTTTACTATTTTTATAGCAGTGATTTTTTTTATCATTAATAAATTTTATTATAATTTGTCTAATATTAATAGGCCTAAACCAGTTTCCTTTAGTTGGCATTTGAGTGTTAACTTCTTTTCCCATACTTTTACTTTGAACCTTCTTATATCTTTATGTTTAGGTGTATATCTTGAAACCAGCATGACAGGGTTTTGAAAACATCTACAGTTTATTTTTGGCTTTTAACTGATAAGCTTGTTCTTTTGTGATTGTTTTATTCATATAATTGGTCTTGTTTCTTACTGTCTCACTGTGTGCTTTCTGTTTAGCTCACTCTTTCTGTGACTGTTTTTTCTTCTATAATATACAATTATATATTAGAACTTTTTCCTCCTGTCATGCCTTATTTTGAATCATTTGATTGAGTGTAAATTTCCTTATGCTTTTTCTTCTCTACTAATTTGGAAATTATGTACATTTTATTTTAATGGTCATGTTAAAAATTTTATTGTGCAACTTTTAAGTTTTAGCCATTTTTTAGCATTCTCACAAAAGACAAGAGTTTTCAAACTTTTTTAACTCTTATACTTGCCTCCCTTCTAACTTATGTTGATGTCCAGCAAGTATTGACAGTATTTGTTTTCCACTCATGTTGTTACTACTCTGTGCTTAATTTTTCATTTATCAGTGACCTTTCATCTAGGGATTTACTTCTGCCTGATGTTCATCTCTTAGAATTTCCTTTACAGTGTAGGTTCATTTCATGTCAACTCTTTAAAAAAACAAAAACCAAAAAACTGAGAATCCCTTTATTGCCTTATCCTTACAAGATACTTGTATTGGGTGTATATATTCTAGATTGATATTTTCTGTATTGAAAATAGCATTTAACTCTCTTCTGGTTTCCATTATTTTTAATTATATTGTAATTGTGGATAACTTTCTTTCAAGATTTCTTTTATTTTTAATTCATCTCTTTTGTCTTTGATAAATGGCTATTCTAATACTATGTTTCTGGTTGTGAATTTCTTATTTGTCTTAACTTGAAATTTGATTCGTTTTTGAGATCAAGGGATTGATGTCTTTCATCAGTTCTGGAAAATTCTCAGTCATTTTTCTTTAAATTGCTTCTGTCCCATATACGCTCTTTTCTCTTTCTGGGACTTGCATTAGAGGTTTAGTAGACCTTTTTGCTCTGTCTTCATTGTCTATGTCTCTTAACCTTTCTTTCATATTTTCTGTCTCTTTGCTTCTCTGTGATCTGAAACCAGACAAGATCGAGGTAGGTAAATGTGAAAGCCAGATTCGCCTATGTGGCAGTTGCTAATATTACCCTTGGATCCAACCTCATCTGAGAGAATTCAACTGAGAAATTTTTGCTAGGATACTATCCTCTAAAGACTAAAACATACTATCTGGCCTTCTGATAAATGCAAATCCAGATGCTATATGAATAAAAGGAATAAAAGGACTCCCAGTTTGGGACTTAAGGATCACATAGATTAAACTTAAATATTAGCTTATAAACAGAAACACTAAGAAATAAGTGCCCATGAATGAAAGCATAAATAGAGCACATTTCATATTTAAATATCCAGGACTTCAAATACTAGGATTTATTTTTTTTCTTGCTTGAACTTAAAATGTATTAAAATTTATGCTTGCTTTAATTCATTGGAAATCTAGTTTATTGTAATGGAGGCCCTTCAGAACAGCTAGTCTGATATAGTGGCATATGTAGAAGTCTCTGTTGTTGAATTTTTTTAACTCAGTAGTTATTAATTAAAATCTTGAAATGGTCATATGAGAATTTTTTTTAATAGAGTTTGAGAATAACTTATTTTATAGTTACTAGGATCCTTTAGCTTTTCCAAATTTATAAAGGATGTTTGGACTTTTCCAGTCTTTTCTATGGAATGATAAATGATAATCTAAAACATTTTGAATAAAGTAAAAATTAGAATTAGATAACATATATTATATTATAAGAAACTAGCTATAATATTTTTATTGACTTGACATATATAATTTTTCTTGCCTGTACTTATGTTTTTTAACTTAATTGCAAATTTTCCTTTCCTTGACTGGAATTTTCAGGCGTAATATTCATGGAGTAAACAAAGAAAAAATAAAAAGAATGTTGGAGCACTATCAACGTTTTGTTTCAGTGCCAATAATCATGAGTTCTTCAGTTCCAGAGAAAATTGAGCGTATTGAGTTGTGTGCATATTCTTCTGAGGACAGAAGTACAAGGTATGTGTAAGTCCCCAAGTATAAAACTTCAACTAGAAGCATAATTTTAAAAGGATATGATAATTTTGGAGTTTGTAAAGTTACTGCAGTCTTAAAAGATATTTATTTGTAGGGTTTAGGTTTTTATGAGTCCTTGAATGAACAGGAGTAGACCTTCCCTGCCTTCATGTAGCTTTCTGCTCTTCTGGTACTTAGTAGTTAATCTGTTACTGATCTTCTCTTTTTATTTTGTATCTAGGCATTGCTTCTTAATTTTCTTCCCAAGACTATTTTTTTCAGGTTAGCATCATGAAACTTAACTATTAATGGTTATACTCTTACTAGGTAATACAAGTCATATCCTTTTGAAAGTTTGCAATTTGGATAGTACTGCTTCTTTTAAGCATTTAGGGTATTACGAACAATTGACTGAAAAAATGAGTAAAGAACTTTAATAAGTGTAAAGGAGAAGTCTGAGTCACCTGTATTTTATGATGGTAAGGGATGGGGAGGCTCATCACAATGGAGTTTAGGTGGTAAATTAATAAATGCTTTTTTATTGAGGTTTATTGTTGCAAACTGGTTAAAAGCAAAGGCTTTGAACTGTATTTCTGGCTTCCAGATCTCAAAATTCAGTAAAGGGATGTTCATCTTAGAGGAAGATCAGGATTCACTTTTATTATTTAAATGTAGCTTATTTCTAGACTTTTGGGAAGGAATAAATGAATGTTAAGTGCCACCTTTTTCAACTGAATATTTCTTAGTTTAAGTAATAATATTAATGCAACATTAAAAGACTTGATTATAATATTTAAAAAAATTCTTTCACAGCCCAAAAGACAATGAAGATATTACCTCTGAAAAGGAAACTGTTTTATCCTCATCTTTGAAGCACCTAGAGTTAATTGAAGAGAAGGAATTTGAAATGACCAGTGAAGCCATGTTATCTGAGAATGTTGCATATCTTCCCAATGCAGATTTAAACAAAGGAAGTAAAGAAAGAAGTGGTACAAACCCTAACATTCAGAGTGCTCTCATTCAGGGAAGTTCAGACACACACTTTTCTGATTCTGAAAGTAAAGTACAAGTAACAGACAACAGTGAAAAAGACGAGCAAGTAGAAATGACTTCCGATGCAGATAGTGTTGTGGAGAGCATGTTACCAGGTGTGTGCTATGGTGAAAATAATCTCGAAGATTGTGATCTTTCAAATAGCGTACCACTTCAAAATGAAAAATCTTTATCTGATGAACTATTGGAAGACAGAGTAATGGTAAAGAAAAAGGCTTTTGGAAAACAAAAAAGCAAATCAACTTTGGAAAAGTTCCCAAGACATGAGCTTTCAAGTTTTGTTGGTGATTGGCCAGTTGATAAGAGTATTGGTCAGAGGATAAAAAGGAACCGAAAAACTGAAAAAGGTTCACCTGTGCAAAGTGACAAAAAGTATAGTAGACCTCAGTCACGCAAAATATTAGATAAAAGTCTACCTGTGAATTTAGATCATGTCCAACAGCAGGATTTGCCACATGATAGTGTGGAGAATGACAAGAAATCTCAGAGTGATGATGCTTCAGAATCTTTCAATAGTTATAAATATGATACTTATAAAAATACTGAAAAAGCCTCATTCAGCATTGTGAGCGACTGGCCTTCACCTAATTCTTTAGCTCAGAGAGAACGCAGGTCAAGAATGCCAAAGGCTGGTTTAAACGAACCTGACCTAAAGTTTAGAACTAATGACAGCGTGAATAAAATATCTATATACACAGCACATGAGGCCTATTGGGGCACAAGCACTGAAGAAATAAAAACGTTGGGTGACTCCACTCTAGGAAGTTCTGAAAGACTTTCCAACGAAATGACCCATAACAGTGAGACTTACCTAAGTAAAAAGATTCATGAACAGCATACAGTGTCTCTTACTTTAGCCAGTAGTGGATCAACTGTTCCTGGAGTAATAGCATCAGAAACTTTAGGTAACTGTCCGCAAGGAAAGCCTAAAGAAATCTCCGGAATAGAAGTAGATATATGTACCCAGACTGAAGCACAGGATTTTGCTCTTTTATGGAAAATAGAAAAGAATAAAATAAGTGCTTCAGATTCTATTAGAGTATTAACAGGAAGATTAGATGGATTTAAACCAAAAGCGTTCAATATTAACACAAAATTAGATGCCCAGGAAACAATTCCATACAGGGTAATGTATGATAAAAGCACCTATGTTGAAGAAAGTGAGCTTACAAGTGCTGATGAATCTGAAAACCTTAACATTCTTTGTAAACTATTTGGATCCTTTTCATTAGAAGCCCTGAAGGACTTATATGAGAGGTGTAACAAAGATATTATTTGGGCCACAAGCCTTTTATTGGATTCAGAAACTAAATTATGTGAAGATATAGAAGTTGAGAATAGTCAAAGATCATATGATGAAGCACAAATTGGACCATTTTCTCTGGGATTGAATTTGAAGGAAATTATTAGCCAAAGAGGAGTCTTAGAGGATTCTAATTCTTCTATGCCGGAATTTAGCTATGGAGTTGGTATCAATGACTCCAATGTACAGTCTATCTGTGATTCAGAAAAGGGAAACTCAGAACAGGCAGAAACAAGAGCTTTAACTACTGAAAAACCTGAATTCATAGCAAATATATTTCCTAATGTCACTGTAGATCTAAAGAATACAAATGAAGCACTTCCTCATAGTCAGGCAGAGATTTCAGTTATAAATAGCATTGAGCAGCCTTTTCCAGAT
Organism: Uropsilus gracilis; assembly: GCA_004024945.1. NCBI lineage: Eukaryota > Metazoa > Chordata > Mammalia > Eulipotyphla > Talpidae > Uropsilus > Uropsilus gracilis. Next base: position 1,154 of record PVHY01028265.1, on the reverse strand, counting down.
ACTCTTAAAGCTACCACTTCTAAAGATTTAAGTGAAATGGAGAAGAATCAAGAATTTGCAAAGATTGGAGACAACACACATTCTTCTTTGAATTTGTCTGATATTTTAAATTCTGTATCGAGCACTTCAAATTTTGAATTAAACAGACAAATTTGTTTTACTGACTCTTTTGAAGTAAAGAAAAATGAAAATCTTCCAAAGGATCGTATGAAGTTTTCAAACACAGAAGAATTTATGACTGAAGATGAACAGGACATGGAAAAGATTCTAATAACTGGGAATACTTTATCAACTGGAGTTAGTGAAGAAGATAAAACTGAGATGTTGAATCCTACACCAGTGATGGCCAAGTCTCTAACCATCGACTGTCTGGAATTGGCATTACCTCCTGAACTGGCTTTTCAGCTTAATGAGTTATTTGGCCCCGTTGGTATTGATTCAGGTAAGGGAAAAATAAGTTACCTATATGTATGTATGTATAATATACCTATACTAGATTGAAGGTACTATTTCAATTGAAAAATCATTTTATGTTAACTGAAATGTAAATGTAATTTGAGTTGCTTACCTTATATTCGGTACTGTCTTATTTGTAGATTTTTTTTTTAAATTTAAATGTGATTTGGAAAAAACAGTATGTGGAGTTTGTATTCATCCCTTACATGTGTTGAACGTTTTCTGTGATACTTACCTTGTATTTTTTTGTACAGATGGACCTTTTTGTTTTATTTATTTATTATTTATTTATTTAAAAAAATTTTCTTACATAGCTGGGCATGGTGGCTCGTGCCTGTAAGCTTCAGCTATGAAGCGGCCGGGGCTAGGGATGGCGGTTCGAGTCCTGCCTGGGCCTGTAGCGAGACCTAGTTCCAAAAAAATATAGCTGAGTGTGGTAGCATGCGCCTGTAATCCCAGCTACCTGGGAAACTGAGGCTAGGGATCGCTTGAGTCTGTGGTACCCCAGGCAATGTGAGCCTGCGGTTCCACGGGCAAAAATAACGAGACCTAGTCTCAAAAAAGAAAAAATTTCTTACATAGATTAATGGTTGCTGTGATGCTTCCCTCCCCACCCCCCCACCCCCCATGGTCCATCCATTCACTCAGACTCCTTTCTCGTTGTTTGATGATTTATGTTCAGCCCATAGGTCTCTCTT